>CM065690.1:6703764-6735515 GCA_017654935.2 Phymorhynchus buccinoides
CACGTTATGAGACCTTGAGTTTGTTTTTCGAGGTTCACAAATACAGACTTGGAACAAAAAAATGTTTTATCGAAAGCAAGTATTCTGCATTCAAATGCGGCCAAACTTGTTAGTCCTCGGATTAGGAGGGATATGGAGTTAGCTAATCACTGGGAATTACTCATTCATATGGAATCATTGTTATTGTCTCTAGGCAATTTAAAGAAATTCGCCGCTGCTGGTATGACACAATTTTGAGACATTTTACACGCTCGACACAAGCAAGTTTATGAGAGACATATTTTCAATAGATAAGAAACAAATTTAACACACACACACAGACACACACACACACACCCACACAACACACACACACACACACAATTAGCAGAGCATAGAAATGATTTAACAAAATGAGCTAAAATTATTCATATTTAAAAGTATGAATTATAGATATAAATAGTTAACTATAATAATCTATAATGATAATAACAAAGAGAGGGAGAGAGAAGACTTGATGTCCAGTTTTCCATAGAGTTTCTTTGTACAGAGAGGAGAGAAAGGAAGAGGGGGGGGGCGGAGTAGAGAGAGGGAAAAGGAAGGAAAAGAGGGGTGACATGATACGAATACGAATGTTTAATGAGGGAAACGGATAAGCTCAAGCTTCTTTACACATGCCCTCGAGGGGAAAAAGAAAAGCCAAATAGCAAGAAAGGAAAAACAAAAAGAAAGTAAAAAATGCATAAAAGAATAGAAAATAACAACAGGCATGTTCACAGAAAATAACAACAGGCATGTTCACAGTAAATAACAACATGCATGTTCACAGTAAAATTGAAGAACATGCGAAAAACATTCAAGCTCAAACGAAGAGCTCGTTCACGTACTCGCACACACACAAAACATACAGTATATCCTATAACTATACCAAAAACATGCAAAACATGCATGAAGGGGAGGGGAGAAGGAAAGAAAGGGAAGGGGGGGGGGGGGATGGGAGGGGGGGGAAAGGTGGAGGGAAAGAAAAGGGGGGGGAGGGGTTCTCTTTTTCAACGACTTCATTAAAAGCAGCACAACCCCTTTGTGTCTTGGTGTGTCCTAATATGTAAGGTCACTAATAAGCCCGTAAAAACAACAACCGAAAACTATAGAATGGATTGCTACCCCAAAAAAGACCAAGCGACGTGCTAGATTGTGTTGTTGTTTTGACTGGAAGAATGATAGCAGAAGAAATTGTTTTATTGGTGTTAATGATGCTTTTATAGATATAAGTAGTATGTTTATATGTGTGGGTTTGTTTTAATACATTTAAAAAAAATAATTTTGGATACGTATTTATTAAAGCATTTCGAAACATTCTACACCGTAGAGATTTTAACATGTTGAAATGAGTCTGAGGCTGTTCTGTTTTTTTGTGTTGTTTTTTAAGTAGCAGATTGCATTGGAAGTTTACGTATGTATGAAATTTATTCGATTGTTTTTTGTCTTCTTTTTAATACATGATATAGCATTTTCAAATACATTCTATGAAGAAGAGATTCTAACTATGTTGAAATGCGGCTGTGTTATTCAACTTAAGCTGATGACAATGGAACATTTTGCATGTAAGGAATTAATTCTTTTGTTCTTATACATTGGAAGTTTATGTATGCATGGACTCTGTACAGTCAGTCGTAGTTGCACTTTGATGTTCATGTTCTCACCATTTCGATATTTCATTTTGAATTTCAATTGACATTTTCTGCTCTGTAGCTGCAGTTGTCTTGTAAATAATCGACAAGTTGAGTCGCCGAGGGGAAGGAAAATTAGGCTGATGGTTTTATCATGATTATTATTTTTGGGTCAGTTTTGATCATAGCAAATCAAAGTATTTAACCCTTCTCTAACTTTTATCCCTATGCTGTTTTAGCCTTATTAGCTTCTTCAAGCTATTTGCTGATGTTAAATTTTAGAATTGGGCGAACATTGGTATTTTGAATGTGACTTTATTCAGTGGTGAGGTTAACATTTCCTTTGTGCAAGTTGGACATGGCGCCATGTTTTTTTTAATTTTTTGGTTGTTTTTTTTTTATAGAAAAGCTTCTTTTTACATTTGTTTTGATTCTTCTTCTTCTTCTCTTCGTTATCAAAACAGAACACACAACTAAAAACAGTTACAGATTTTTTATTTGGAAGAGTTAATTTACCACATAGGCCGGGTTCACATTGGATGCGGAAGTTCCGTACGGAAAACGTTAAATAAGTGGAAGAACGCGCGTGGCTGGGCGGTGAACGCAATCTCCGGATATTAGCAGGGAAATGCGCGCTGGAGAAAGGAGGACACGTGCGCGGCAAATCTTTGGAGTTCCTTCTTTGTTTCCCCTATTTATTTATGGATGGCGCACAAGGTTTCCGCACGGAATATCCGCCTGACACTGTTGATTTACTTTTGCACCCAATACTGTATTCAGACCAAGACCACCACCCCGTGGAGATACCCAGAGGGTCTTTTGTACAAACCAGTTTCCCCCCAACGTCTTGGAAGTTCTGTGCTTGTAACTTCATATAATCTGTCACTCTCTTTGACTCTTGCCTTTTCCCTTGTCTTTCTGTCATCTACTATCTTTCTGACATTCTGCTGCCTGGGCTTGTCAAAATTCCTCTAATCTGTCACTCTCTTTGACTCTGCCTTTTCCCTTTGCTTTCTGTTCATCTGACTATCTTTCTGTCCATTCTCCTGGGTTTTTGTTGTTTTTTCAAAGAGAAAGATTATCTCCACCCGAAGACAGACATGCTAGACCTAACTATTTTTTCTTAGCTAGGCGAATAACAGCGAGCATGATGCACCTGCGCTCATCTTGACAGGAAACTGGTCTGAGCGATTTAACGAAGAAGAAGTATTTTAGATAATCTGGTTTATGTTCTGTTCTTGTTTTTGTTGTGTGTGTTTTGGTGCGTGTGTTTTTTCCCGGCTGAGTTACGCTTAAACATGGAAATAGAAGATGTCTTTATTATAATGTGAAAGTTGCATGCCAAAATACTTTATCTTTTTTTAAAAATATAGTATCAGCCAGTATGCAGTGTCAGACTTCTCAATTTTTTTTAATTTTTTTTGTCTTTGTTTTGTGATACAGTATCTGGCTTCGATTCGATGAGGATGATATGTGTGGATTTTTGTTTAAACTGATTTTGAACCCAGATATCCATGTTTTGAATTTGGGTTATTCCTTGTTTTAGGACACTATCATTGAGTGTTTAAAGATCCACCAGATCACGTGTCAAAATCACGGGTTTCACATGTTTTTCCTCTAATAGCTGGAAAGAAATCCTGTCTTGACCAGGTCTCACTCCCATAAAAATACCCCCAAATTCAAACCGAAACATCATTTTAAAGAGCAGCCTCAAATTTGAAGGTGGGGGACATGTGTATGTGCGTCACGGCTACCCAGAAAAAACACCAAGGGACTTAATCGTGGTGTGTCAGTGTATCTTTAAAACATGAGTAGTTAAGCAGCCGTGATAATGAAAACTGCTTAATGTTTTCAGAGCTGTGTGTGTCTTGTTTGTCTCTGGCTGGCTGACTATCTGAATATGTTGCCCACGGTAGCGTTTGCACGGAGGCAGGTAGGAGGCTGACAGTTTGCACGGAGGCAGCGTAGGAGGCTGACAGTTTGCACGGAGGCAGCGTAGGAGGCTGACAGTTTGCACGGAGGCAGTGTAGGAGGCTGACAGTTTGCACGGAGGCAGCATAGGAGGCTGACAGTTTGCACGGAGGCAGCATAGGAGGCTGACAGTTTGCACGGAGGCAGTGTAGGAGGCTGACAGTTTGCACGGAGGCAGTGTAGGAGGCTGACAGTTTACACGGAGGCAGCGTAGGAGGCTGACAGTTTGCACGGAGGCAGCGTAGGAGGCTGACAGTTTGCACGGAGGCAGTGTAGGAGGCTGACAGTTTGCACGGAGGCAGTGTAGGAGGCTGACAGTTTGCACGGAGGCAACGGAGGAGGCTGACAGTTTGCACGGAGGCAGCATAGGAGGCTGACAGTTTGCACGGAGGCACGGAGGAGGCTGACAGTTTGCACGGAGGCAGTGTAGGAGGCTGACAGTTTGCACGGAGGCAACGGAGGAGGCTGACAGTTTGCACGGAGGCACGGAGGGAGGCTGACAGTTTGCACGGAGGCACGGAGGAGGCTGACAGTTGGCACGGAGGCAACGGAGCAGGCTGACAGTTTGCATGGAGGCACGGTAGGGAGGCTGACAGTTGGCACGGAGGCACGGAGGAGGCTGACAGTTTGCATGGAGGCATGGAGGAGGCTGACAGTTTGCATGGAGGCATGGAGGAGGCTGACAGTTGGCATGGAGGAGGGCTGGAAAGTTTGAACGCGGAGAGCCGTTAGGGAAATATAGGCCAAGTTCAAAGATGGTCATTGGTCAATGGACAAAGGTCACCGGAGCCGGAAATGCTGCGGCGTGGCTGCTGGATCTAACGTTTTCACGCTCTAGTCTTTGTCAGACGTTCAATACTGCACACAGAGTCCTTCCAAATATGGAAAAAGATGTCCAAACTCATGGAAGATGACGTCAGTCGCTTGAAAATATGTGGGTCACAAACGCTTAGAGAATTTTGTAATCTTTTAACTTTTCAAACTGACCCTAACCCTAAATAGGCTGTGTACACATACACGCGGATGTTCTGTGCGGAAACCCATGCGCAATCTGTGAATAAGTAAAAGAAAAAATATACGCATGTGTCCGTATTCACCCTAATCGATGTATTTGTTTCCTTCTTTCTTTTTACTTGTTGATTTATTTACTGCGCGGAAAAGTCCGAAGATACTGTGTACCAGGCCTAACCCTTTACGCCTATTCCTAACGCCTAACCCAAACTTAACGGCTCGCCAAATACACGCGGATGTTCCGCGCGGAACCCATGCGCAATCCGTAAATAAGTAAAGGAAAGAAGGGGGGGGGGGGGGATATACGCACGTGTCTGTATTTCCTAATCGATGTATTTGTTTCCTTCTTTCTTTTACTTGATTATTTGTGCGCAGTAAATGCCGAAAGGTACTGTGTACCAGGCCTATCCCTTACCCTATTCCTAACCCTAACCTAAACTTAAAACAGTCACATACACAAAAATAAAATTTTACAAAACAACTGAAAAATCTAACCGGAAGGACTCTATATAGTATATTACAAGACGTTCAATGCTGCACTTGATAATCTCCAAATATGGAAAGTGACCCCATTCGCGTGACAATGTCGGTTTTCAGCGAAACTTTAGAATTTGTATCTTTTAACCATTCAATCTGAAATTAAACTGACTCCTAACCCTAACCCTAACCCTAACCAAAAACCTTAAACCGTCAAATACACAAAAAATAAAACTTTACTAAAAAATTGAGTGTTCCATGTTTGGAGATCGCAGTCTTGAACGCCTAGTCTCTATATTACCGAGGATCGAAAAACGATAGGACAAACTGTCCTGAGACCAGAGAAACCAATAGGACAATGTCACTGGCTCAATAAGACAAAGCGTACAATGTTAAAAAATGTAACAGACATTTTTGTCCTAACAGGGGAGAACACAATATAGGACATTTTCAATTTTAGTAGGTCAATGTTCCCGATGACTGGGACCTCGGGACATCACTGTCTATGACTGCACTTTTGAACGGCTTGTGATTTTTGGGTCATAGGTACATTGTAGTAGTTTCTTAATGTTTATTCAAAACGATAATTGTGTGACAGAAACTGGCCTATTGGTTTAAGTCTTTTGTATTGATATTCGTTGATCACTATTTTCATATGACAATTTATGGTTTTTAAATTGGATTTTTAATGAATATTACGTACTTTAGTTTATTGTCACACAGGCGCGTCTCAGTGAAATTCGGGCTGCTCCCACTTGGAGAGCACGTCGCAGCTAGAGGCGCGCCACCCATTTTTTAAACACTTTTTTTTTTGCATGCGATTTTTGGTGTGACTGACGAGGAAGGAAGGGGTGGGGTGGTGGTGGTGGTGGTTACATTTTGACCAAATGACAACTTTTTCGTTGCCACTGGAATTAACGTGTGCTAAGTGCATGGGCACACAGGACCATCGGTTTATCATCTCATCCGAAAGACTCCACTTTCAGACCGTAAGGCCTAGTGCAAAGTGAGAGGAAAAATCCCCTGTACCCAGGTTCAAACTCGGGTTTGCTTGACACGAGGCGAACGCGTTACCTCTGTGCCACTCTACTCCGTGCGCCTTTTAGTCAGAAAAATATCCTTATGGATCTGCATCGTTTCTATGTGTGTGTGTGTTATTTAAATGTTCATCGCTTTGTATTTGAATATTCATTTCTTTTTATTTGAATATCCATTTCTGTTTATTTGAATGTTCATTTCTTTTATACCAATACTGTCTTCCACGGTAAGCCCCTATGCCATAAGTATTACTATTGGATGTGTTTTTATTGTGCGTGGACCAAAGATTCAACACTGTCAATAAATGTTTGTTCATTTTCAAATGATTTTGATTTCAAGTCTTGATTTCAACGACTTACGTTATTGGTTTAATTTGCTTGTTGCCTGCATTGTATTTTGGTACTTTCTAGTCACAGAAACTCGTCTCTGTGAAATTCGGGTTGCTCCCACGCATGAGAGCGCGTCGCGCTAGTGTTACAGCGTCACTCCATTTTTGTCATGCTATGTGAGTTTGTGTCATCCATATCCCACCGGCACAACACGGCCTACTACTTCTACATAATAGTAGAATTCGACGGGCTTTAAGTGTGTGCGTAGTAAGATCTTGGGCATGGGTTCGCACACGGGAACTCGGTTTAAGGTCTCATCCGAAGGACCCGGAAACAGGAGTAAAGTATCTTTCCCAAGGACACAACACCGTGAACGGAGCTGGGTTCGAACCAGCGCACTCGCAAACCCGTTGTATTAATTACGAGTGGCGACTCTAACCAACTAAGGCCACGACGCCTCATATACTTACATGTATACATGCATGTACACACACACACACACACACACACACACACACACACACACGTGCGCTTGCATGCATACACACAACTACGGTATAGGCCTACGCACATACATACACACACAAGAGCGCGTGCACGCAAACACACACGCACGCGCGCATGTGCTCACACATATGCCTACACACGTATAATTTTTATATACATAACACATAGGCGTGCATGCTCGCATACATTCACACACATACGCACACACACACCAAACACACGTGCACGCGCAGGCTCACACGTTCACCATTACTTTAACACACATGCGCGAACATGCCCCCCCCACGACGCACACACACACACACATACAAACTCTGACTCTTGTTGGAGACACTGTAGAAGCCACTACTGCTAAAAGTACGGTTGCGTGGGGTAAGAGACCACACACACCACCACCCTCTCTCTCCGGGGAAAATCGCCCTTCCCCACACACTGCCGGGAGAAAATCTTGAGATACTCTTTTTTTAACCCTTTCACCACCAGCCACATTTCATCCAAAAATGTCCATTAAATTTACCTGGGTAGAAAACAAAATCCATCTGCAGTATTGGGGATTCTTCTGTGATGCATGGTATGGGTGCTACTCTTTCATTTGTACACTGATTTCAGTATTTTTAATGTTACCAGAAACTGAATTTCAGGTTGTTTTTTAATTGGATGAATTAGATTTTGGAGCATTTTGAACTTAGTTGTTCTATCTTGGAAGTTTACAAAGGCAATGTAATAATTTTACAAGGCTTATCAGACTCAAACTGTCTCTGTCTATCATTTTAACTGTCTGTCTGTCTGTCTCGTTATATCTCTCTCTCTATTAAGTTGCCCCCTGAATCGTCCGACGGGGCTCTGCCCCTGTACCCTGCCTGGGGCCATGGGTCCCTGGACCCCTGCCTTTCAATTTTTTTTTAATTTTGGGGAGTTGCACCGATGCATATATAAAATAGTCTATCCTTACTTCCACAAACTGAGACAATAGGATCTTTGGATAATAGACCCCAATTTGATGCCTGCTTTAGTGACATAGTGGTAAATCACTGGTGCTAAAAAGGCGACTTTGGTGGTGAAAGGATTTTAATTATGAAATAAAAAAGATTTCTTTTTTAGTGAATCTGACAAAATCAAGTGAACGTATACCTATTGGTATTCTATAAATAAATAAAAACTGCATTCTGATGTAATTTAACATTTAAGTTTTAGCATCTTCAATGATAGAAGTATGACATAATTTTGCTCCACGTGGATATTAGCATGCACTCACTGCAAGAGGTTACTACAGTGGAACCTCCCTTACAAGACCTTCAAAAATCATCCAAAATGAGGTCTTATAAGGGAGGGGTCTTTATATGGGAGGTAATTTTAATACTTACAAAGAAGGGCAATGTCTCAGAGAATTAGGTCTTATATGGGAGGGAGTCTTATAATGGGAGGTCTTATAAGGGAGGTTCCACTGTAGTAGGGGACATTAGGATCTCTCTTCTTCTGCGTTCCCAGGGCCATATGGCCATAATGGGTAAGGTACGTATGTGTCTGGTTTTCAGTTTTCACTGGTCTCCCCTCTGCGTTACAGCCGACATATTCCGATTACGGAGGAGCTCAAAGGAGAAAAAGTGTATTTGGAAGATTGTTTTGAAAAAAGGCTGGAGAATGGGCCAATAAGTCAGAAAGATAGTAGATGATAGAAATCAAAGGGAAAAAGGCAGAGTCAAAGAGTGGCATATTAGAGGGAGCTACAAGCACAGAACACTTCCAGAAGGTTGGGGTAACTATTTTTACGAAAGACCCCCAGGTATCCCCACGGGGAGAGACTCGTGGAGGGGGTGGGGTCGTCCAGCTCCAGCTGTATGGAGGCACGAGGCATCCACCCACTGCCCCGACCTTTGGTAAAACAATCCAACAAAAATTGAATGCTGGATAACATCAACAAAATTGACTTGTAGCATCTTTGTCATTTCGATAATGAAATTTGCAAACTGGAATTATTTGATCCAATTTTCGCAAAACTACCACATGGTTTAGACCCTCGTGTTCATTTATAATGGATCTTTTTACCAGTAAGGCCGTGTACACACATAAGCGGATATTCCATGCGGAAACCGCGTGCGCAATCCATAAATAAGTGAAACAAAGAAGGGAAAAGTCTTGCGCACGTGTCCGAATTTCCCCTATATGCGTAAACTTTTATCCTTCTTTCTTACACTTATTTAGGGTTTTCTGTACGGAACTTACGTGTCTAATGTGAACCCGGCCTAAGGCATGTGAAGCCGCTCATCAACCAAGAGGGGCTTTTTTTACCCACAGGGGACCTTTTACCCCATGTTCCCCTATTTCTATTGATTAGTTATGTCAAACATTTGTTTTGGAGTATCAATTGTTTCTTTTGTCTGTATGATTATCTGTAAGACAGCATCCGTGTCTTCCGCATGTCATGTCAGGGCATGAAGCGTCAGGTTTTTGACAGTAGTGAATGCAAAAAAACACTGCATCCTTCAAAGTCCTTGCAACTGACTAAACTTGTCTGAAATTTCCCTAAGCTATAGTAAATCCGAAATTTCCTTAAGCTATAGTAAATACGAAATTGCCCTAAGCTATGCAAAGTCAATCCGAAATTTCCTTAAGCGATACAAAGAAAATCCGAACTTCCCCGAAGCTATACAAAGTAAATCCGAAATTTCCCTAAGCTATACAAAGTAAATCCGAAATTTCCCTAAGCTATGCAAAGTAAATCCGAAATTTCCCTAAGCTATGCAAAGTAAATCCGAAATTTCCCCAAGCTATACAAAAGTAAATCCGAAATTTCCCTAATAAGCTAGACATATTAAATCCGAAATTTCCCTAAAGTATACAAAGTAATTCGGAAATTTCTCTCAGCTATACAAGGAAAATCCAAAATTTCCCTAAGGAATAGATCTAGTCTACAAAGTTCTCTCCTCCAGATCCCTCATTACCGCGCCAAGACCCTTGGCGAACGCTCCTTCTCTTTCCAGGCCCCCTCCACTTGGAATAGACTCCCTTTACCTCTCCGTTCTGCCAACTCCATTTCTTCATTCAAGTCTTCTCTCAAAACTACTCTTTTCAAATCATAGCCTGCTTGTCGCACACAAACAGATGATTCAGACCAGGAGAGATAGTACACTGATGGGGCGCCCCTTCCTTTCACTCTCTTCAACAGATCTAAAACCAAAGTTACGAGCACGTATTACATTTATTAAAACTAAACAACCATTGTAACCAAAATAAATGTGTACAAAATGTGATCTTCTGATATTACTAGCTAATACGTTAGTGTTGTTGTTTTTCTCGTCTTCTCAGATGCTTATTGTCACTCTTTTGAGAAGATGTTTCTTTGGCACAATTAATACAAGATTTTGTGAAGACTAGAGGATGTGATGTGTTCGTGTCAGTGTTGTCTTTACTGCAATCCACTTAACTTGAACGCTTTCTGGTGTGAAGTGCTTGATCTTGAAGTGCAGCACTTCGTTCGCTGATCCTCCTGTGCTGGTCTTCAGACGTCGCACGTGGTGCAGTGATGACCACGTACTAGAGAGGAATCGTACTTGCATCCATGACGTATTGCTGTAGACATCTTGGAATACAGCTGTCCGTAGCCGGTAGTAGGAAAAAACCTGCAAGGAACGTGCAGTGTCAGTTCTCTGTGTGCCTAGATACACACAGCTATTTTCCACACTCACACTCACATCCTTTACAAATGCACTATCTTACTTTCTTACTCCATAATCAAGAGTCCTGAAATCAGATAAGGATTCATGCATCATTCATGAAACTAAGATGCTAATTCATGCTCAAAATACATTCAACTCATGCAGACTCTAGAAAGAACAATACATGTCATCATGTTCTACATAATCAATAAACAAATGGGGATGAGGATGACACAAGACGAAGATGACATTCACTTGCTTTGTCATGGTCATCGATCGATCATGTAGATCTGGCTAATGAATAATAATATTTTAGAAAAAGTACGGAACGCGAATACAACCCAGTTTGACCTAAAACGAAATCGATACCTTGGAAGAATGAGTATGATGACCAAAAACGATGCTAAATGAATGAATGTGTAGCCTACCCCAAATAAATCAGAATGTGATTGAGACTCAACGGTCGTGCTGCCAGTTCTACCTCTCCTGGTCCGCCTTCGTCGCAAGAAGTTGACGATCCGTGTCTCAGTCGACCTATGGCATCTCCCAGTAATGGCCTAATACTTGGGCGAGTTCTTGACAATATAGCTGTTGATGGAACTGCTTTTACTTAGTTCCTAACTGCCGCAATGGTCTGACTGGATGGAGCTGGTGTCCTTCTTCTTCAGCCAAAAATCCTCCCAATGTCAGTTAATGACGAGACAGTCACGTGGTACGTGCACATTTCAAGACAGTAAGCTAAATTATCACGTCATCGTGAATGATGTATGTTTCTTATGACGAATGTGATGACTCTTTCCTATACTAATGTGTAAATGAACGCGGACACTGCTATATATTTCTTTTTCAAAGTACTGTGCCCCTTCCATTCGCGTGTGTTTGTGTGCATGCGTGTTGTTTGTGGGTGTGTGTTGCGTGTGGTGCGTTCGTGTGCGTGTGGTGTGTGGTCTGTTCGTTTAGTGTCGTGCTTGTTTCTGCAGTTTAGTGCGGGCTTGTGTCTGTGTTTAGTGCGTGCGTGTATAATATATTTTTGTCATTTATATATTTATATTGCTTGCTGGGGTGTTTTTTTTTTATTATTGTAAGCGCTTAGGGCTTTTATATTTTAATATTAGGCGCAATAAATGTTAGTATTATTCCTATAGATTATTATTAATCCGAAAAGCTAAAACAAAGTATATTAATACAGAAATAGTGAGGCAAGGAGAGAGAATAATATAGTAAAGTAAGAGGATGAACCTTGGTGTGTCTCAGTGTGGCTGTTGTTTATACGTTGCTAGGCGGCTTGGTGCCGCAAATAACTTTTGGTGAAGAGAGTTCATTACAAAGGGAGTTACCTTTCTTTACTTTACTATAAAGCAGATTAAATCTGAAATTCTGCTAAGCTATACAAAGTAAATCCGAACTTTCCCTAACCCACCCTAAAGTAAGGAAGATAGGAATGCAAACTTTAATGATGTCAAGCGAAAAAAGACGTCACTAAAAGACCAACCCTCTAGGCCTATGACTGATGAGGTCTGACGTTCTGGTTCTGGTTGTGGTTCTGAATAGGTTGAAACAGCTTTACTTGCGTATAACATAAGCTATTATCTCAACGGAATGGAAAAGTGCATTGCCCTAATACAAATAACATGTGTTGGGCACGTGCTAATCACTTAATGACAGTCTGCCCTGATTTCAGAACAAAAAACTTTAGACCATACATTTCTCAGTATCCAGGCAATGACCCACTCAGGCTAGCGTAGCGCTCACCGGGGACAAACCCCGACTGGCACAGCTCCTGACCTTCATTTACCACTACTTTGACCTAGTATGGTCCCTAATAGGGCATTTGCCGACGTGCTGGCGACATTGACTGTCCACTGATATGATGAAATTAAATTTAGAGAGTTGAATTAGAAAAGTTCAGCGCAACTCGGGCAGAAGAACGAGCACAGGCAAATTAGTAGTCTAATATAGAATGGACACTCTCGGTCAAATTAGTAGTCTAATATAGAATGGACACTCTCAGTCAAATTAGAAGTCTAATATAGAACGGACACTCGTGGCAAATGTCCTATTCCCTATTTTGTTTATGCTAAATGGGCGAATTCAAAACCGGCTTAGTTTTTTTTCCATTGATCATTGACCCAAGTCCAAACGAATGAAAAATAAACTACTTGTAGAAGTTATCTCCGCTCTGACAACTGTCATTTTAATTGGATACGTTTGTGGCGAGTGTCTCAAGAAAACTCTGGTACACGTTCGCCCCAATCCTGTTATTATACAAGACGGTGTTCAAAATAATATAAACATTTCGTGTTTAGCGGGCGATTATTGTCGTGAAGGTTTGCAATACATATACCTTGGAGCAACTGTTGACGTCGGTCCAAAAACATCGAAGAAAGATCTACTTCCTCGAGTTTACAGTAGTTACCCTGACGGCTGGGTTGAATACCTGCTGGATCAGTTCACTAACGGAACTGAATCGTCGAACAATGGGTCCAAATTTGCCTGTGCCCCATTTCTGGCCGTCGCAGGAGCAACTCCAGGAGATCTATCTCTGAACTGGACGTGTAAACTGAATTTTTGGGAGAAAGAAAAGAAAGCGAGTAAATGCGTGGTTGATTTCGTCATCCTAACTCTCATTCCACACCCCGGGAAAACAACACTCGCCATCTTTCCAACGAAAGAGAAATACGAATATAATGAAACCCTCCGTTTAAGTTGCACGGCTAACATGTACTTGACTAACCCGCGCGACTCTCTGAAAGTCGCTTACCAGTTCAAAGACCCCAAGGGCTGGACCAACATCAGCGCAGAAGGCGCCGGTGATGGGACATCGAGAGTGTTCACCCAGGAGGCCTCGAAGGTGGGAAGGTTTTATCGAGGGACGACAGTTCTTGAACTTCTGGTATCGTCCGTCCCGCCAGCGTGCAACGGGCGCTTCAGGTGTCTTCTGTGGTTTGGCTCCGTAGCCTTTGAGGACGCCACGGCTGAAGCGCAGATCCAGCTGTTTTCGGGAACCCCCAAATGTCAGGGTGACCCGCCAGCAGGTAGGAGCAGTAACATGTCTCTCCTAGAAACCTGTACTGCAATAAGAATCGTTTAAAGAGAAATCAAGAACGTGATAAACATGAATACATTTCCAGGGCCGGATCTAGGAGGGTGCTTTGGGTGCTGCAGCACCCCGCCCTCGGCTGTCAAGTTCTGTTCTGAGCTCACAGGAGATGCCACAAAACAGTTTTAAAATGTTGAAAACTCGTTTTCGGCCGGGGGGCTTAGCCCCCCCCCCCCTCCCCCCCCCTGGACGGACCCCACACCAGGGCTTTGCGCCTGGACCCCGGCCTAAAAAAAGTTTCAAGCACCCCCCCTTCAAAAGTCTGTGATCCGGTCCTGATTTCTGTATCAAAATGACAGTGCTATAGATTAAAAGAGATGACAATCTATTCACATAATCTTGGTTGATTTCTTCTTTTTTATGCTTTATCAGTTTTAAAAGTGACATAAAGCTGACAAACATAAAAAACCGTTCTGTATCTTACCAAATGAAACAAACCATTTCAAACTCGAACACTTTTAAAACCCTTTCACCGCCAAAGTCGCATTTTAGCACCACATTGATTTAACAGCTATGTCACTAAAAGGCATCAAATTGGGGTATATTATCCAAAGACCCTATTGTCATAGTTTTGGGGAAGTAAGGAAATACCTTATTTTATATATGTCACACTAGAAGAATCCCCAATACTGCAGATGGATTTAATGGAAATTTTTGGTTGCAATTTGGCTGGCGGTGAAAGGGTTAAAGTATTACGTTGCCACTTTACCTCAGACAAATTAAACTTCACCGTTAAATTGAACTCCATCATATATGAGGGTCACAGAGAGACGGAGAGATTGACAGGCAAAGACGAAATGATTACCTTCTTGGGGTAATGATCATGTCCACGTGAATCAATCATGCAAACTAAAAGACTAGAATTAACGTTCTAATATATTCGATTTCATGTTGTTTGCTTTCATCGTTATGAATCATGCCACGTGACAACAATAGAAAACATTCGCCTGCCAATTCAAGGCATGTGTAACTCGGGTTCGAATCCTCATCTGGCTCTTTCATTCTACTTCGACGGGTAAATCGAACTGAACATCGAGTCTTTCGGATGCGGACTTAAGGCAAGTCTGACATGACCCATGCGTTTTACGCACGTCAATGGAACCCCCAACCGCTGATAAAAAGTCCATAAGAACAGGGAGAAATACCGTTGCCTGGTTTGAACCGAACTGATAGCTAGGTTTCCCTAAGTCCACCCCACACCACGCCACCACCCCAAAAAAGAAAGAAAGAAAAAGGTTCTTGTCACCCTTCTTCTTCTTCTTCTTATCTCTCTTTTCCCTTCAGTTTTCTTTCAGTCTTTCTTTCTTCTCTACCACCTCCAGTCTCTCTAACCCTCCTTCTTCTTCCTATCTCTCTTTTCCCTTCAGTTTTCTTTCAGTCTTTCTTTTCTCTACCACCCCCAGTCTCTCTAACCCTTCTTCTTCTTATCTCTCTTTTCCCTTCAGTTTTCTTTCAGTCTTTCTTTCTTCTCAACCACCTCCAGTCTCTCTAACCCTTCTTCTTCTTCCTATCTCTCTTTTCCCTTCAGTTTTCTTTCAGTCTTTCTTTCTTCTCAGCCACCCCCAGTCTCTCTAACCCTCCTTCTTCCTATCTCTCTTTTCCCTTCAGTTTTCTTTCAGTCTTTCTTTCTTCTCAGCCACCCCCAGTCTCTCTAACCCTCCTTCTTCTTATCTCTCTTTTCCCTTCAGTTTTCTTTCAGTCTTTCTTTCTTCTCTACCACCCCCAGTCTCTCTAACCCTCCTTCTTCTTATCTCTCTTTTCCCTTCATTTTTCTTTCAGTCTTTCTTTCTTCTCAACCACCCCCAGTCTATCTAACCCTTCTTCTTCTCTCTATTTTCTCTGCAGTTTTCTTTCAGTCTTTCTTTAATCTTTCTTCTTCTTTCTTTCCTTCTAGGTGGAGACTCTCCCCAAAAGAGAGCATCGTCGAAAAGCCTCGTGCTGAGATCGTCTATCGCGGGGGGCTTGGCCTTCATCGTCCTCGTCACCGTCATCATCGTCGTCGTCATTCGAAGACGTCAACATCAACCTTCTCCTCCCGCTTCCTCCTGTTCTTCTTCTTCTCCTCCTCCTCCTTCTGTCGTGCCGGACATGAGGACGCCTCAGAGCGACAGAGAGGAAGCCTCCGAGTTTGCGGAGAATGAGAGTTCCACTGGGAGCGAATCCCTCACCGCCATGTCTCAGTCAGAGCTTGCCGCCACTCAGTCTGGAGACGATGCAGTGTCCGGTTATTATGACGATCAGGAATACTATGACGCTGGCAGTGACGTTATGAGTGACACGACTGGCAGTGACGTTGTGAGTGACACGACTGACAGCGATATTACTATGACTGGCTGATATTATGACTGACAGTGACATGACTGGCAGTGACATTATTATGACTGACAGTGACATTATGACTGACAGTGACATTATGACTGACCGTGACATTATTATGACTGACAGTGACATTATTATGAGTGACATTATGACTGACAGTGACATTATTATGACTGACAGTGACATTATGACTGACAGTGACATTATGACTGACAGTGACATTATGACTGACAGTGACATTATTATGACTGACAGTGACATTATTATGACCGACAGTGACATTATTATGACTGACAGTGACATTATTATGACTGACAGTGACATTATTATGACCGACAGTGACATTATTATGACTGACAGTGACATTATTATGACTGACCGTGACGCTATGACTGACAGTGACATTATTATGACTGACAGTTACATTATTATAACCGACAGTGACATTGTGATGACTGACACATTGACAGTGACATTATTATGACTGACAGTGACATTATGACAGACTGTGTCATCATTATGACAGACAGTGACATTATTATGACTGACACAGTGACACTATTATGACTGACAGTGACATTATAATGACTGAGAGTGACATTATGACTGACGGTGACACTATGACTGACAGTGACATTATGACTGACAGTGACATTATGACTGACGGTGACATTATGACTGACAGTGACATTATTATGACTAACAGTGACAGTATTATGACTGACAGTGACAGTATTATGACTGACAATGACATTATGACTGACAGTGGCATTATTATGACTGACAGTGACGTTATTATGACTGACAGTGACATTATGACTGACAGTGACATTATGACTAACAGTGACATTATGACTGACAGTGACACTATGACTAACGGTGACATTATGACTGACAGTGACATTATTATGACTGGCAGTGACATTATTATGACTGACAGTGACACTAGACTGACAGTGGTATTATTATGACTGACATTGACATTATGACTGACCGCGACATTATGACTGACAGTGCCATTATTATGACTGACAGTGACATTATTATGACTGACAGTGACATTATGACTGACAGTGACATTATTATGACTGACAGTGACGTTATTATGACTGACAGTGACAGTATGACTGACAGTGACATTATTATGACTGACAGTGACATTATTGACTGACAGTGACATTATTATGACTGACAGTGACATTATTATGACTGACAGTGACATTATTATGACTGACAGTGACGTTATTATGACTGACAGTGACGTTATTATGACTGACAGTGACGTTATGATGTTCACTGTTGTCCCCCCACCACTCCCGTGGTCCAGTATTGCGATCCTTCTTTCGTCAATGTGAATTTTAGGGCTGTGGGTTACGCTTTGGTTGTGTGGGTGGGCTACCCGGGTAGGGGCGTGGGTGGCGGTGTTTTTGTATGCGTGTGTGTGTGTGATAGTGAGTGCGTGCGCGTGTGCGTGCGTGCGTGTGTGTGTGTGTGTGTGTGTGTGTATGTGTGTGTGAGTGCGCGTGTGTGTGTGTGTGTACATTACACAGCGGATTTCCTCGGTTGTCAGTCAACCCAGCAGGGGCTTAGCGCGTGATGTTTGTTGGTCATCTCTAAAGCCACTAATAGTTAAAGGGAAGTTACTCTGCTAAAATGACTCTCATTGTATTGGGCATGATTGTAGCCCTTCGATTTGTACTTCCTCTTCCGTTTGGGTTAGATTATGGCTAAACGAACACCACGCCCCTGTATGAAGCCCTAGAAAGTGTGAAAGAATGTATGTCCTCCCCTCGTCTCCCTCTGGACTTTCTATCTGTTCATCTGCATAATACTACAATATTCTTAGTTGGGCGTAGTGAGAGCTCTCTCTCTCTCTCTCTCTCTCTCTCTCTCTCTCTCTCTCTCTCTCTCTCTCTCTCTCTCTCTCTCTCTCTCTCTCTCTCTCTCTCTCTCTCTCTCTCTCTCTCTCTCTCTCTCTCTCTCTCTCTCTCTCTCTCTCTCTCTCTCTCTCTCACACACACACTACGCCCAACTAAGAATATCATGCGCTAAGCCCCTACTGGTTTGATTGCCCCCTGGCGGTAAAATGCGCGTCGTATATAAGTTCGATCATAGGACCCTTGACCCAGGGCCTCATGACATCGTGGGATATTTTGTATATATATGTAGGCAAAGTTTGATAATAAAATTAATTTTGCAAGTTCGGGTTTGTCCTGGTATTGCAGTATCTCCAGGATCGAACCATGCACCGTCTTATAACATTTCCGACATGCACGAACGTCCTGAAACACGTCAGAGGGTGTTTAATATTATTTTCTTGAGAATAAGATTTATTTCATGATGACTTTTATGTCTTGATATGTGGGGATTTGAACTCGAGGACTGCTGACAAGAATATTGACTTCAGTTTATCTGATGATGGAAGAGACTTGGATGAAATAAGCAAAATAGTAAAGAGACATTCACAAGATGATGAAATGAATTTATTTGGTGAGCAATTGATTGACTTTTGTAATATTTTTGACTGCTTGATTTTTAATGGTCTTGATGTGTTTGGTTTTGATGATAGTTGTACGTTCATTTCAGTTGCAGGTTCCAGTGTTGTTGACTATTTTATTGCTTCTATTGAGCTCCAGTACAAATTGTGTTGGAAATCTTTGTTTGTCTCTGAGATGGTAGACTCTGACCACTTACCTATTACATTGTCAATTTGCGTTCATTCTGATATTAATGTGACACCTCGTCGAGAAGCAGAAAATAGTAAGTCAATCCCTACTAAGAAGGTTGTCTGGGATAAAGGGAAAGAACCCGAGTTTGTAGCTAACGTTAATAGTGAAAAGATTGCAAGTATGTTAGAAGCTGCCACTATGGAACTAGACAATAATGTTAATCATGCGTTGGAGGTTTTTAATAATTGTTTAAAAAGTGCCACTGATTGTATGGTGAAACAATGTTATATATCTTCAGGCAAGAATACAAACCCATGGTATGACCAAGAATGTAGGGATGCAAAAGCCAACTGCAAAAGGCTGTTAAAAGTTTTTAGGAAAAGCAAAAAACAAAAGAAGGAATGTGTCAAGGATGATAGGCAAGAATTTGTTAGACATAGAAAAGCTTACAAGAAATTGCTTAAAAGAAAAAAACGTGAATTCCGTAGAGATACTGCAGAGTCTCTTGCAGCAAATGTGAACAAGCCAGCAGAATTTTGGAAAGAAATAAAGAAGCTTGGTAACAGCAATTTGAAAACGAATGCAAGTGATAAAATAAACTTAGATGACTGGTTTAACCATTTTCAAGGAGTTTTCCAAAAAGGTGGTGATGGTAATATTAATGGAAATAATATTGATAATGATATAAATGATGCAAGTGATCACTGTCTAAATAAGGAAATGACAGAAAAAGAAGTTACAGATGCAATGAGGAAATTAAATAATGGAAAGTCAGGGGGGTTGGATGGTGTTGTTCCAGAAATGTTAATAGCAGGAGGTGAAAGGGTTGTTACATTTATGACCAAGCTTTTTAACAAGGTTTTTGACTCCGGGGAATACCCACAAGAATGGTCGAAAGCAATTGTCATTCCAATCTTTAAGAAAGGTGACCACGACCAGCCAGACAATTATAGAGGAATTTCACTCATTAATGCTTCATGTAAATGTTACACATCTATTTTAAACAACAGGCTAAGCTCTTGGTTAGAGAAAAATAATACTATCGTTGAAAACCAGGCAGGATTTCGAAAAAACTATTCCACTGTCGACCAAATGTTCAATCTTTATGCTTTAGTCCAAAAATGCTTTAATAAAAGAAGACAGAAACTGTATGTTTGCTTTATTGACTTCAAAAAGGCTTTTGATTCGGTAAATCATGATAAACTATTGGAAGTAATATATAATGAAGGTATAAGAGGAAAGTTTTTCAGTGCTTTAAAAAGTATGTATGAGTCTCTGGTTTCTTGTGTGCGTGTGAACAGTGAATTTTCAGATTTCTTTAGTTGTCCTACAGGTGTGCGACAAGGTTGTGTCATGAGCCCTACTTTGTTTTCCCTTTTTATTAATCAGTTAGCAAATCATATTAACAGTACTGGTGTCCATGGTGTACAGATGTTACCTACTTTGCTTGAACTATTCATACTGTTGTTTGCAGACGATGTGGTTTTGACATCAACAACCCCTGGCGGTTTACAATCCCAGTTAAATTCGCTTAAAATTTGTTGTGATGATTTGAAATTGACAATTAACAAAGATAAGACCAAAGTAATGGTGTTCAGGAAGGGAGGGTATTTGGGACAGCGAGAAAGGTGGTTTTATGAAGGAAAAGAATTAGATGTTGTTAATATTTACTGTTACTTAGGATTCTCTTTTACCACCATGATAAGTTTAAAACTGGGTACAAATCATTTGGTAGCAAAAGGAAAGAAGGCGTTATACTGGCTTTGTCAAGCGTTCAGAAAATGTAAAGAAATGTCACCTAAAATATTTTTCAGAATATTTGATGCTAAAGTTCAGTCTATTTTATTGTATTCTTCTGAGATTTGGGGTTTTAAGAGGTTAGACCACATTGAAAAAGTACACTTATTAGCTTGCAAAAGATATTTGGGATTGCCATTGAAAACGCCAAATAAAATGATTTATGGAGAGTTAGGTAGATACCCACTGTTTGTAAACTCACGTATACGATGCATTAAATATTGGTTTAGACTGTTAACTATGGATAATGATAGATTACCTAAACAAGCTTATTTAATGATGATGTCCATGGATAATGATGGTAAAAGATGCTGGGCTACTGAAGTGAAAGAAATGCTTTCAAATGCAGGTTTCTACCAAGTCTGGTTAAATCAAGGGGTCGCAAATATTAATGTGTTTATAAGTGAATTTAAACAGCGTTTAATAGACATGTTCTTTCAAGAATGGTCTGGTGCAATCCGAGATAAAGAAAGATACAGCCTATACCTTGGTTAAGAACAATCTTGCACTATGTACATACTTAAATGAAATTGATATTTTTTGCTTCCGTGTGGCTTTAACTCAGATTAGATGTGGAGTATTACCAATTAACAAAAATATGAACAGATATGGTATAGATGTAACACAATCGTATTGTCCGAAGTGTAAAAACATGTTAGAGGATGAACTGCATTTTTTGTATCATTGCCCTTTGTATTCAGAGCTTAGAAATAGATATTTTGCAAATGGAATCAATGTTCCACTGGAGAGACTACTTGACGGAGAATGTAAAACACTTTCTATTTTAGTTTCCAAGTATATCTTCCACGCCATGAGACAAAGACAGCAATTTTTGGAAGGCTAAACATTAATGTTCAACTATATATTAAGAAATGATTTTGATTGTTAAGTATTATTTGTGTTTGTGTTGAACCAGTTAATTGTCTATTCTATGTAGATATCGAAAGTAATTGCCAAGAACGTGCAATTTATACTTTTTTTCCTTTTCTTTCTTTTTCTGTATTACTATTTATGTTCCCCCATTCTCCCCAATGTTTATGTGCCCATGGCCTAAAGACATTAAAATATTTCAAGTTTCTCTCTCTCGCTCTCTCTCGCTCTCTCGACTCTCCTCTCTCTCTCTCTCTCTCTCTCGCTCCTCTCTCTCTCTCTCTCTCTCAATACGCCCAACTAAGAATATCACGCGCTAAGCCCCTACTGGTTTGATTGCCCCCTGGCGCTAAAATGCGCGTCGTATATAAGTTGATCATAGATTGATCATAGGACCCTTGACCCAGGGTCTCATGACATCGTGGGATATTTGGTATATATATGTAGGCAAAGTTTGATAATAAAATTAATTTAATAAGTTCGATTATTTCCTGGTATTGCAGTATCTCCAAGATCGATCCACCGTGTTATACAATTTACGACATGCACTAATTTCTTGAAACACGTCAGAGGTTGTTATATTAATATTATTTTCTTGAGAATAAGATTTATTTCATCACCTTTGGCTGTGTTTTTCTAAGTGACGTCATTGTTCCCGTTTGATTGATTCAAAGTGTTACCAAGTTTAATTTCAAGTCTAAAGTCCCTTCTAGTTGAGTCTTTTTTCCCTTTTTCTCTGTTGTTCGTGTGTGTGGTGTGTGTGTGCGTGCCGTGTACATGCTGTGTGCGCTGTGCGTGCGTGCGTGCGTGCGTTTTTTTCGAGATCGTCGTTTGTGACTGCTTTTCTAATTCCCGTGAGAATCTTTCATAATGTTTGTTTTTAAATTCGTTTACACATGGACATGGTTTACGCATGCATTAATCTAGTGGCCCTAGCAAGGTTAAACTCACAGTCCCACACTTTCACTCTCATGCTCTTTTCACTTGTAGGCGCATGTGTCTTTCTTGTCTTGTTTCATCCCAGTAGACCTAGTCTTTGTTAGAGCAGCTAGCGCTAGGCTCCTTTTTTCGTGCTGTGTGTTGTTGGCTGCAGGCAGAGTTGGCATTGTTCGCTTGAATTGTTCACTTCTGGATACCAGTATGACACTTTGCACAGTGATAGAGGCATGTTTCAGGATCCAGAAACAGCCGGGGGGCAAGCTCTAAGAGAGCTGTGAAGAAAATGATGGGACGTTTTTTAAGCATACCCCCAAAACGCATTTTTGCAAGGGACGCAGAGTATAATCCTCACTGTCTGCAAAATCAGAATTTTTTTTCTACACAAAAAGCCAAAGTGATGTTTGTTAATACCCTCTCTTTGAAATGGAGACAGGTAAAAAAAACTTCCCACATAAATAAAATCTGCATTTTTAAGCATTTAGTCCTTATACGGCTTCTGATAACGAACGTTCCAACATGCGCACATGTGTTGGGTGTGTAAACAAATCAACCCATTGTTGTCAGATGCGCGTGTGTTGGGTGTGTAAACAAATCAACCCATTGTTGTCAGATGCGCGTGTGTTGGGTGTGTAAACAAATCAACCCATTCTTGTCAGACAGACTTTTACCTTGCAAAAGGTACATTGTCCCACATGTTTAAACAAAGTCAAGAAACATTATGTCACATATAATTATCTTTTAAACCAATCTACTGCAACCCCTGAATCGTATGTATTTTTACGAATGATGCTGCAATAACGACTCTAGTATTAGTTACACAGTCAACCTACATTTTTTCTAACTTGCAAATTCACACATTTATAGACTACATTCTTTCAAACTGCTAAGAAACATAAAATATGTTTGACAAACACTCATCACAACTTTTTAGATGGTGTATCACAAGACAGAAACTCACACTGTCAGAAGTCCATGAACGTCGGCCAGATTTGTTCACACTGTTCAGTCACGCTGACACTTGCCATCACAAGCACAGAGTGCTGTGCATGGAAGATATGCTCCCACACATTTGCAGTTGCCTCTGCACCCTTTTTTGTCCAGCTTGCACCCGCACTTGACTAACTCAGTGCAGATCTTTGAGGTCTCGGGAAGAGTGGTCCACACAGGCCTGTAAGTGCCGTATTTTCTGGCCCATCCCCACTGTTCTGGATCATGCATCTCTGGCTGGGCAATAACTGCTTCCTTCCATATGAGGGCTTGAAGGAGAGCACGTTTTGTGTGCTCTTGAAGGGCGGCTTGAGTTGGTGGGATCATTTCCAGCATGTGCCCTTTCTTTGTGAACAGGTGCTTTCTGGTGTCATTCAAACTGCTGTGGACACTAGGTTTGTCATACACCAGTGACACAAACCGTTCAACCTGAGGAAAACTGTCCTGCAGTGTCTCTGGTGAAGTCAGCATCTTGAGGAAAAGCTTTGTGAATTCTGGATCAGACATCCACACCTCCCAGCAGGTTTTCTTTCCAACACCGATGAAGTCACAACCTGTTAGTGAGTGAAACATCAGAGATGCTGCTGCTTTCTCTGGCCCCAGTGTGGTGGCAAAGGCATGAGCAGGGAGAAAGCGATAATGTGTCCCAGCACCAAATGCAATCCACAATGTGTCTAGCTTGAGTGAATGGTAATGAGCTGTGGCCAGCACGACAACATCAGTGTCGAAGTCTGATCATCACGTCCCTGTGCTTCGTCTGGGCCAGGTCAAAACAGTGTACAATGAGTCTTGTGTCCGCTTCTTCATGTGAACAGGGTGACAGCCGGGATTTCTGGTCTTCTGAAACGTCACTAGAACTGACAATATCCACGCCTTGTGTTGCGATGACCATTTTCCCTTCTTGCTTGACAAGCTTGACATTTTCAGACAAGAAATGAAACAGCTCTGTTTTGTTCTGGCTATTTCGAAGGAACTCAGGCCATTTGCGTGGCAGCGCAACATCTGCATTCACTCTTCTTCTGATGCCAGACCCTCGCTTCTTCCTTACTGATGATTTCAGACTGTTGTCACGATAACAGTCCCAGACAACGTCGACACGATCCGCAGTAGCCAGGCACGTCGGGATGTGTGGCAGAAAAACAGAGTCACTGTAGTCTTGGAACAACCCCCAACCACCACCCACACCCAAACACAAAGGCTAATATGTGACTTGTCCTGGTTTTAGAAT
Source organism: Phymorhynchus buccinoides (assembly GCA_017654935.2). NCBI lineage: Eukaryota > Metazoa > Mollusca > Gastropoda > Neogastropoda > Raphitomidae > Phymorhynchus > Phymorhynchus buccinoides. Next base: position 6,728,312 of record CM065690.1, read on the forward strand.
GTGCACAAGGGCGGCACCATCAATGACAACAGCTGACACGTGTGGCTCACTGAGAACCGGGTCATGATTTCTTTCAAAGCACTGAATTAAGGAGGTCTGATTTACTGCCTTGCCGCAGATCTCCAGAATCTGATATTGATGGTGGAAAGGACTGATTCTCGTGCTAAAAAATTCCTAGAGATCACCTCTTCTAGCCTGACATCCGATGTACAGTCTTGAAAACAAGCCACAGTTGGTTTTGGCTGTCTTCAGTTTGAGGTCTTTGGTCTTCTGTGAGGACTTATTCTGATTGCTGAACAAGGCAACTCTCTTCATTTGCACAGAGTCTGACAGTAGCTTTGTTCTTTGCTGTAGTCTCTCATCAAGAAACGCCAGGTACTCTGCTTTGCCTATCTCTTTGGCATTCATCACTGTTTTTACAACTTCGACATTTGCAACGTCTTTGGTAGACAGAGACAGAAGTTCTTCACTCTCTTCTGCAAAGGGATTCCCCAGATACGACAGTTTCTTTCTGAGTGAGTCAAGGTCGATTTTGAACCGTTTCTGGTGACTCTCAGTCTGTTCATGGTGCATTTTGTCACTGTTACTTGCTGACATCGTTGTCTGTTCATAATCCAGAACGATTCGTGCCATTTCTGGCCTAGCTGTCATCCAACGTTCAAACGCAGCTGTATTTTCTGTGAGTCCAATAGCCCCTCCTTCACCTTTGACCATCTTGTTCATTTGCTCATGGGCGTGGTCCAAAGCGATGGATGAGAAAGCTTTGTCTGTCTTCTGGACGGTGAACTTTCCTGCAGCAAAAGCCTGGGCAATCTCTGGAGCTTTGGTCGGCAGTTATTTCATGTCCCGTAGATGGACAGGCAGCCAGCGCGCATAGTGATAGTGATCAAGGAGGAAGAACCATGGCAGAAGTTCTTCAAGGGACTGCATGTACAGGGGGAAGTTTGAGGTTCTGAGAGACCTCACAAACGTGAGAATGGACAGTTCAAACTCCATTACCAGCGACCAGTAGAGAAACTGAGGATGCTTCTTTTGCTTTTCAGACTTCCACTCCATGAATGACAGTCTGCTCTCGGCCTCTTTCAGCTGTGCAGTGTACTGTTGGTAAGCTTCAGTTTGAAGCAGAAACAAAGCAGCAACAGTAACTTCATGAGCGTACCTGGTCTTCTTAAGGTCTCCACAATTCAGCAAGCTGTTTGCTGTAGCTGGTCCCACAACATCAGACTCAGAAATAGCCTGCGTTCATCCGCTGTCTTCCAGCCATGTCCCTATAGCACTCCAAGCTGCCTGTTCGATGTGAAATCCTCCCATGACAACGACTAGACTGTCTTCTCCGTATTGCTCTGGCCATGTCCATTGGATGGTCTTTGCAATTTTGAATAGAGGTTGATCACACGTCATGACTGGAATCTGTCCAGGGTTGAGGTATTTGGTAGCATTCTTGATAACATCCATGGCATGGTGGATCATAGCAGGCGACTGGGCAGGATCTTCAAACAATGGAAGAAGTCTACCTGGGCACTTTGGTTTGACCTGCTGGTGCTCATTTGCGTGGAAGGAAGCCCAACTCAGAGATTGCTGTCCCATGAAACGAACCCTTTGCAGTAGATGGTGAGGGATTGTGGTCCACGTTGTCCACAGCTCCTGTTGTGAAGACGGGTTTGTGGAGGCCAGGTGGAACAACAATACCTTCCTTCTTGTAGTGTGCACAAACGGCATTGGACAGCTCATGTGTTAGTTGATTGATTCTCTTGGAGGATACTGATACTCCAACATTGTGAAACTTATCTATGAGGCCTTTCTTGCGCGTGTGTGTGTGAATGAGGAGTCCCATATACAGTGGAAACGGAGTTTCTTTATCTCGATCGTGACGGTACTTTGTTGGATGTGCAGCTCGTGCAGTCCGTTTCACAGCATTGTATTTGAGCAGTTGAGCAATCGACAAGCTTGCAGGGTTTGTGTTTCGCTTTCCGCTTTTTGCAATGCCTGGCCCTTCAAGAATCATGTCAACGAATGAGTGTAGAACAAGAGGTACTCCTGTCTCTTGACAGCCCTTCTGGAAGTAGCCATTAAAGGTATAGCATTCACTGAACATGTTAGCACGTATGATTTTTGCAGCTTGGGCCCAAATTAGTGCCTCCGTGGTTTGGGTATTGTCCATTGCCTTTGACACGGCATTTCCAACGCTTGTGTCCAAGGTCAGCAGAATGTCTCGTCCTTTTTTGTGAGCAACAAGACCAGGAATGTGGGCTAAACGTTTCTCCTTCAGCCTTGTTGAATTTTCCCGTAATTTGCAGCTGTGTCCTAGTTTAACCAACCGTCCATGGTACAGAGAAACAACTTCAGCAAGCTTGACAACATGTGGGACTTTTAACAGCTCATCTTCCAGATACATGACTAGGTCTGCAAAAGCAATACCCAATAGTTTTGCATCGTTCTCAAGGCCACTTGATGTCTGTACGGGTTCGTTCAGTTTAGCGGCGGTACGGCCACTTCACAGTCGCAGAAAATCGGTGGGTCAGCATCATTGGCTGGTTGGAGTAGGTGGAATTCTGGCGCAGTCTGCAGACTAACGCTGCCGGTGAAGGGGGTGTAGACTTACAGCTTGTTACATTCTCTCTCTTGCCATGCAAATTGAATTTACATTTAATTAGATTCCCTTTGTTTTCTCATCATCTCTCGACTTATTTAGTTTTCCTCTTTTTTGTCCTGCTTTTATTTTGTGCACCATATCCAAGCACATGCAAAAAGTACGTTTTCATGCATTAGGTCAAATAATGTATGCTAATACAAATCTTTTCATCTAAAAATTCAATCCGTAGTGAATCTCTCTCTCTCTCTCTCTCTCTCTCTCTCTCTCTCTCTCCCTCCCCCCCCCCTCTCTATCTCTCTCGTTGTGGAGGTAGGTTGACTTCATATTCGTCATGCTCGGGTTCTCTCTCTTCGTCTCGCTGATTATCTCATGTATATGTATGCTAATACAAATCTTTTCATCTAAAAACTTATTTTTTATATTTATGACACTTTTGATATTGTTCTATTTTATATGTGAAATGCGATGAGATTCTCTCTCTCTAAAAGGAGGATGGGGCAGACAATTGTTTAGTTTAATTCTTTTGGTTGTTCTTTGTATTTATGTTTGGTTTCTTTTCTTCATTTTCTTTTTTTTTTTTGCATGAGGACTGGACAAAAAAAAGCAATGTTGCTTAATCTATTATCCTCAATAAAGAAAACTTATTCATTCAGTCATTCATTCATTCATTCATTCTCTCTCTCTTTCGCTCTCTCTCTCGCGCAATCTTCTCTCTCTCTCTCTCTCTCTCTCTTTATTCGGCTGTCTCCTCTCTCTCCCTTTCTTCGCGCTCGCTCTCTCTCTCATGATCAGCTCGCTCTCTCTAGCGATCTATCAATTTCTCTCTCTCTCTTAACTTGATTGATTGATTGGTGTATTGTATTTATTTATTTATTTATTTATTTTGTTTATTCATTTATAAATTCTTGTTATTTTGGTGAGGTTGTTTTTGGGGAGGAAATATGAATTTGGCATATGGAGGTATGTTCAAATGTGTCTAAAGCTTGACTTTTTTCTTTTTCTGCATGAATGCATGTTTTGCAAACACTCCAAGAATATGGGCCTATGGCCTACTCATTAAACATTTCAGTATTCCGATGTTCTCTCTCTGTCTCTCTCTCTCTTCTCTCCCTCTCTCCCCCCTCTCTCTATCTCTCTCTCTCTATCTGTCTCTGTGTGTGTCTGTCTGTCTCTCCTTCTCTCTCGTCTCTTCTCTCTCTCTCTCTCATCTTTCCTCTCTCTCTCCTCTCTCTCTCTCTCTCTCTCTCCCATCTCCTCTCTCTCGCACACATAGTCTACATGCAACATGAAAAAAGGGAAAGGGAAAGTCAAGTAAGGACACGATCATAAAGAAAAAAGACATATATCAAAACCACAAAGAATAATAAAATAAGAGAATACCAACTCTCTAAGCGTCAGTTGATTGTATCCTATCCAAACAATAGAAATGAAAAACCAAGGGCCAGAAACAGAGAAATAAATAAGAAGACAGAGAGGGAATAGTGGTTATCAAGATGTCTATCAGTGTTCGCGTTATTTACATTATACTCTCTTGCCACATTTATCACTGTGTATATATCGCATACGTTTTACAAATTACTTTTTTCCTTGTCTTAATAAAGATCTCTGTGTGGTGTGAGTGTGTGCGTGTTGAGGGGTGCTGGTGTTTGTGTGGGGAGGGGGGTGCATTTTGCACTATTTGCATTATTGTGTATGTGTGTTGGTGTATGTGCTCAGTCCGTGCAACTCAGTTGCTATGGCTGACTGAATGAAAGATGAATAATGAGTCTGTGTGTTGTGTGTTTGTGTGTGTGTGTGTGAGTTGCTTTGTATATGCGTTGTTGCTGGTTTGTGTCATTCTTAAACACTATTTTTTGTTGTCTATTTGTTGATGAATATTCAATTGTAAAGCGCTTTGGGTTCATTTTAGGTAAAGCGCTAGATAACTACTACTACTACTATTATTATTATTATTATTATTATTATTATTATTATTATTTATTATTATTATATAAGTGTATTTTTTGAGTTGACTCGGTATATCACTATGTAGGTGGAGTGTTGTCCAGAGATGCTGATCGCGATAACTGGGACTTCCCAGAGAGTGAAACAGACGTCATTTCTAATAAATCTTAAAACCCATTTCTGCCAACATTTTGCTTTTTAACAACGTTGTCTTAAACACAGGAACGCAGTTTTAAGCATTTATTTCAAATGTTAAGCTTTTAGCTTGATATTTATGGTGAAAGACAGGTGCGTCCCATATGATGGATGCTAGGTCAGAATGGATAGGTTTTCTTCTTCTTCTTTTTTGTCTGAAGCACAGGTGCCAGGGAAATTCACTTTATTGCGAAAACATTTTGGGTTTATTCAAAAATATTATCATAATCAGGTCCAAACCAAATATCGATAACAAAGAAAAATAATATTTAATGTAAATTATATTAATACAAATAATAATCTTTAATGTTAATTTCCATCAACCGGGTGAAATAGGCCTAATTGGATGTTTTTACCTTCGCGAGTGTTGATCTAAAAAACATAACATTTTGAAAGTAAATGTTTTATTGAGACAAACCAATAATGGGCCATTTCTTTTAAATTTTTTGCGTGTATGTGATGGGATTGTCCATTCCTACGTTAGCATGTTCTACCAGAGGACTCTTTGTATGATAGTGCTGTTTCGTGTTGCCTTTTCAGCATAAATGTTCACTTTTTTGTGCAGACACGATTTTATGGTTTTCAAATTTGGGGTGGTATTGTTTGTTGAGCTGTTGTATCGAAACTAATCGAACGAATGCAACAAAACTTATCCGTTCTTTTATGCGCATATAAAATGCACGTGTGTAGTTTCTTTTGTCCTGCAGTATACTAATGCACAAATTGGCTGCCTTGAAACATGAACCTTTGTTACACTAAATTTGTGAAATTGCCGATTTTACTTGTTTCTTGCAACATAATTGTGCTTTTTATAATTTGAAAAGTCACAATTTGATGCGTTGTGAGAGCCCTGTCAGTTGGAAATGGCCAAGGATATGTTAGATGTTTTGTTTTACCACTGATTCGATGTTCATGTTTCAGGTTCGCCAATTTGTGCAATGATAAGCCTACATAGTACCCAATGCACGTTTGCAAGAACAAGATAGAATGACATGACAAAGTCGGTAGCATAACTAACTATTTGTCATGAGTGGTGACAACCAGAATTAGTTCGTTGGGTTTTTTTTAAATTCAAATTAACTTTTAGCCTTTGAAACTTGAAGTTTGACTCGGCTTGTGACAACCATATTTAGTTTTTGTTTGTTTGTTTTCCTTTGTTTTTGTCTATATTTACTTGATACGGAAACTTCCAGATGTAGTTATGTTTTTGGTAACATTTTGGTTGTTTTTTGTTTTCTGTGAGACTGCAGCTCCATCGCGAAACTCGACTGGAGATAAACAGGGAGATCGCCATGAAATATGTGTTGATTTTGGCCTGATCGTTACATGGCGGCTGAGTCGTTTGAAGATGGCAACAGGTGTCGTTGTTAATATATTGGCCAATCGATGGAAGAGACGCACAGACTGTGATGCAGCACTGTTGAACTACAGGGAGCTGTCATTGAATGATGCGGATCGTGGTGGGTGGGCTATACGGAGATGGCAATACTGCAGAGCTGAACACTGGTGTAGCAAGTCAGAATATACCTCGTCCAAAATATACCCGGGTATACAATGGCATAGACCAGAAAATACCCTGGTATGAAGTAGCCTAGGCCAGAACATACCCAGGTATAAAGTAGCTTAGGTCAGAACATACCCAGGTATAAAGTAGCTTAGGTCAGAACATACCCAGGTATAAAGTAGCTTAGGTCAGAACATACCCAGGTATAAAGTAGCTTAGGTCAGAACAGGTATAAAGTAGCCTAGGCCAGAGTATACCCCAGGATTTATTTTGGCCTAGGCCCCAAATACCCAATATTTCATCTAGCCTTTGAATCACACACACACACACACACGTATCGCCAGCGCACGCACACACGCACACACACACACACACACACACACACACACACACACACACACACACACAACATCACACCCACACAACATTATACTATTCTGTACCCAGGGGACCCTACAGTAGCTGGGTTGGGTTTGCCTGGATACAGCCGAATCCGCTTATAAGAAACTCGCTTACAAGAAACTCGCTTATAATCAAGCAAAAAACATTCCCTGCCGAACTCCTTTCTTATCTATTATCAAAACTCAGATCTATAAGAAACTCGTTTAAAAGAAAACTCGTTTATAATCAAGCAAATTCCATCTCCCATCCGCGATGGAAACTTGGATATAAGAAAATTATGTCATACGCGAGAGTTGGTTTGCAGTTCATTTTCTAATAAGGGAGTTCGGTTCTATTTTCTTATAAGGGAATTGACATTGACAAAAGTTTCTTAAAAGTGAGTTGGCAGAGAGGAAAAGGCAATCCATTGTTTTTTAGAAGAAAAATACAATTAACTGAATATGTGGACAAAAATCCACATAAACAAAATCAAAGGATTGATGAAAAGCTGCATGGGTGGACAGTAAATGGCAATATTTCAGTACAAGAAAGGTATGCATTTTGTGACGTAATTGACCAGCACGCCC
>CM065690.1:6736015-6766015 GCA_017654935.2 Phymorhynchus buccinoides
TGGACCTCGGGAATCACTGTCTATGACTGCACTTTTGAACGGCTGGTGATTTTTGGGTCATAGGTAGAGGTACAGTGTAGTAGTTTCTTCATGGTTTTCAAAACGATAATTGTGTGACAGAAACTGGCCTATTGGTTTATGTCTTTTTGTAGTTGAATATTTCGTTTGTCACTATTTTTCATATGACAATTTATGGTTTTTTAAATTTGGATTTTTAATGATATTACTACTTTAGTTTATTGTCACAGAGGCCGTCTCAGTGAAAATTCGGGCTTGCTCCCCTTGTAGAGCACGTCGCAGCTAGAGGTGCGCCACCCATTTTTTAAATCATTTTTTTTGGCATGCGGATTATTGTGTGACTGACGGGAAGGAAGAGGGGTGGGTGGGTGGGTTAGGTACATTTTGACCAAATGACAACTTTTTCGTTGCCACTGGAATTAACGTGTGCTAAGTGCATGGGCACACAGAACTTCCGGTTTATCCATCTCATCCGAAAGACTCCACTTTCAACGTAAGGCCTAGTGCAAAGGGATAGGAAAAATCCCCTTTACCCAGGTTCAAACTCGGGTTTGCTTGACACGAGGCGAAAGCGCTACCACTGTGCCACTCTAACTCGTGCGGCTTTTTTTAGTCAGAAAAATATCCTTATGGATCTGCATCGTTTCTGTGTGTGTGTGTGTGTTATTTAAATGTTCATCGCTTTGTATTTGAATATTCATTTCTTTTTATTTGAATATCCATTTCTGTTTATTTGAATGTTCATTTCTTTTATACCAATACTGTCTTCCACGGTAAGCCCCTATGCCATAAGTATTACTATTGGATGTGTTTTTATTGTGCGTGGACAAAAGATTCAACACTGTCAATAAATGTTTGTTCATTTTCAAATGATTTTGATTTCAAGTCTTGATTTCAACGACTTACGTTATTGGTTTAATTTGCGGGTTGCTTGCATTGTATTTTGGTATTTTCTAGTCACAAAAAACTCGTCTCTGTTGAAATTCGGGTTGCTACCACCATGAGAGCGTGTCTCCCCTAGTACAGCGTCACCCATTTTTGTCATGCTATGTGAGTTTTGTGTCATCCATCCCACCGGCACAAAACACGGCCTACTACTAATACATAATAGTGGAATGGGCTTTAACGTGAGCGCGTAAGATCTTGGGCCTGCGTTCGCACACGGGACCTCGGTTTAAGGTTTCATCCGAAGGACAAGGAAATAGGAGTCAAGTATCTTTCCCAAGGACACAATACAGTGACCGGAGCTGGGTTCGAACCAGCGCACTCGCAAACCCGTTGTATTAATTACGAGTGGCGACTCTAACCAACTAAGGCCACGACGCCTCATATACTTACATGTATAATGCATGTACACACACACACACACACACACACACACACACCACACACACACACACACGTGCGCTTGCATGCATACACACAACTACGGTATAGGCTACGCACATACATACACACGCAAGAGCGCGTGCACGCAAACACACACGCACGCACGCATGTGCTCACACATATGCCTACACACGTATAATTTTTATATACATAACACATAGGCGTGCATGCTCGCATACATTCACACACATACGCACACACACACCAAACACACGTGCACGCGCAGGCTCACACGTTCACCATTACTTTAACACACATGCGCGCACATGCCCCCCCGACGCAAACACACACACATACAAACTCTGGCTCTTTTTGGAGACACTGTAGAAGCCACTACTGCTAAAAGTACGGTTGCGTGGGGTAAGAGACCACACACACCACCACCCTCTCTCTCCGGGGAAAAACGCCCTTCCCCACACACTGCCTGAGAAAAATTTGAGATACTCTTTTTTTACCCTTTCACCACCAGCCATTATTTCAGCCCAAAATGTTCCTTAATTTACCTGGGTAGAGAACAAAATCCAGCTGCAGTATTGGTGATTCTTCTGTGATGCATGGTATGGGTGCTACTCTTTCATTTGTACACTGATTTCAGTATTTTTAATGTTACCAGAAACTGAATTTCAGGTTGTTTTTAATTGGATGAATTAGATTTGGAGCATTTTGAACTTAGTTGCTTTTATTTTGGAAGTTTACAAAGGCCATGTAATAATTTCACAAGGCTTATCAAACTCAAACTGTCTCTGTCTATCATTTTAACTATCTATCTCGTTCGAGTCGCCTCTCGTTATATCTCTCTCCCCTAAGATTGCCCCCTGAATCGTCGTCCGACGGGGCTCTGTCTGCCCCTGTACCCTGGGGGCCGAGGCCATGGGTCCCTGGACCCCTGCCTTTAATTGTTTTTTTTCAATTTTGGGGATTTTGGCCAATAACCCGATGCATATATAAAATAGTCTATCCTTACTTCCACAAACTGAGGACAATAGGATCTTTGGATAATAAGACCAACCAAGTTGATGCTTTTTAGTGACATAGGTGTTAAATCACTGGTGCTAAAATGCGACTTTGGTGTTGAAAGGATGTTAATTATGAAATAAAAAAGATTTCTTTTTTTAGTGAATCTGACAAAATCAAGTGAACGTATACCTATTGGTATTTCTATAAATAAATAAAAACATGGGGGGGGTCTGATGTAATTTACATTTAAGTTTTAGCATCTTCAATGATAGAAGTATGAACATAATTTTGCTCACGTGGATTAATGCATTTTGCTGCACTCAGCAAGAGGTTCCTACTTAACAGTGGAACCTCCCTTACAAAGACCTTCAAAAATCTTCTTCAAAAATGAGGTCTTATAAGGGAGGAGGTCTTTATAAGGGAGGTAATTTTTAATACTTACAAAGAAGGACAATACCTCAGAGAAGTAGGTCTTATATGGGAAGGATTCTTATAATGGGAGGTCTTATTAAGGGAGGTTCCCACTGTAATATGTATTTAGGGGACCTTAGCGTCTTCTTCTTCTGCTTTCCCAGGCACATATGGCCATAATGGGTAAGGTACGTATGTGTTCTGTTTTCAGTTTTCACCGGTCTCCCCAACGCATTCAGCCGACACATTCCGATTATGGAGGAGCTCAAATGAGAAACCCCGTATTTGGAAGATTGTTTGAAAAAAGACGGGAGAATGGTCCAATAAGTCAGGAAAGATAGTAGATGATAGAAAGCAAATGGAAAAAGGCAGACTCAAAGACAGACGTCCAAAGAGTGGCATATTACTTAAGGACATCACAGAACATCCCAGAAATTGGAACTTATTTTTACGGAACAAGACCCCCAGGGTATCCCCACGGGGGAGAAGAGAGGACTTCGTCGTTGGAAAGGGGGTGGGGCTCGTCCAGTGCTCCCTGTATGGGGAGGCGAAGAGGCCACATCCACCCACTGCCCCCGACCTTGGTTAAAGGGAACAAAATCCAACAAAAATTTGTGGAATGCTGGATAACATCAAAAAAATTGACTTGTAGCATCTTTGTCATTTTGATAATGAAATTTGCAAACTGGAATTATTTGATCCAATTTTCGCCAAACTACCACATGGTTTACACCCTCGTGTTCACTTCTAATGGATCTTTTTACCAGAAGGCCGTGTACACACATAAGCGGATATTCCATGCGGAAACCCGTGCGCAATCCATAAATAAGTGAAACAAAGAAGGGAAAAGATTTGCGCTCGTGTTCGAATTTCCCCTATATGCGTAAACTTTTATCCTTCTTTCTTCCACTTATTTAGGGTTTTCCGTACGGAACTTACGCGTCTAATGTGAACCCGGCCTAAAGGCATGTCCGCTCATCAACCAAGAGGGGCTTTTTTTACCCACAGGGGACCTTTTACCCCATGTTCCCCTATTTCTATTGATTAGTTATGTCAAACATTTGTTTTGGAGTGTCAATTGTTTCTTTTGTCTGTATGATTATCTGTAAGACAGCATCCGTGTCTTCCGCATGTCATGTCAGGGCATGAAGCGTCAGGTTTTTGACAGTAGTGAATGTAAAAAAACACTGCATCCTTCAAAGTCCTTGCAACTGACTAAACTTGTCTGAAATTTCCCTAAGCTATAGTAAATCCGAAATTTCCTTAAGCTATAGTAAATACGAAATTGCCCTAAGCTATGCAAAGTCAATCCGAAATTTCCTTAAGCGATACAAAGAAAATCCGAACTTCCCCTAAGCTATACAAAGTAAATCCGAAATTTCCCTAAGCTATACAAAGTAAATCCGAAATTTCCCTAAGCTATACAAAGTAAATCCGAAATTTCCCTAAGCTATGCAAAGTAAATCCGAAATTTCCCTAAGCTATACAAAAGTAAATCCGAAATTTCCCTAATAAGCTAGACATATTAAATCCGAAATTTCCCTAAAGTATACAAAGTAATTCGGAAATTTCTCTCAGCTATACAAGGAAAATCCAAAATTTCCCTAAGGAATAGATCTAGTCTACAAAGTTCTCTCCTCCAGATCCCTCATTACCGCGCCAAGACCCTTGGCGAACGCTCCTTCTCTTTCCAGGCCCCCTCCACTTGGAATAGACTCCCTTTACCTCTCCGTTCTGCCAACTCCCTTTCTTCATTTAAGTCTTCTCTCAAAACTACTCTTTTCAAATCATAGCCTGCTTGTCGCACACAAACAGATGATTCAGACCAGGAGAGATAGTACACTCTTGCGCCCCTTCCTTTCACTCTCTTCAACAGATCTAAAACCAAAGTTACGAGCACGTATTACATTTATTAAAACTAAACAACCATTGTAACCAAAATAAATGTGTAAAAAATGTGATCTTCTGATATTACTAGCTAATACGTTAGTGTTGTTGTTTTTCTCGTCTTCTCAGATGCTTATTGTCACTCTTTTGAGAAGATGTTTCTTTGGCACAATTAATACAAGATTTTGTGTAAGACTAGAGGATGTGATGTGTTCGTGTCAGTGTTGTCTTTACTGCAATCCACTTAACTTGAACGCTTTATGGTGTGAAGTGCTTGATCTTGAAGTGCAGCACTTCGTTTGCTGATCCTCCTGTGCTGGTCTTCAGACGTCGCACGTGGTGCAGTGATGACCACGTACTAGAGAGAAATCGTACTTGCATCCATGACGTATTGCTGTAGACATCTAGGAATACAGCTGTCCGTAGCCGGTAGTAGAAAAAAACCTGCAAGGAACGTGCAGTGTCAGTTCTCTGTGTGCCTAGATACACACAGCTATTTTCCACACTCACACTCACATCCTTTACAAATGCACTATCTTACTTTCTTACTCCATAATCAAGAGTCCTGAAATCAGATAAGGATTCATGCATCATTCATGAAACTAAGATGCTAATTCATGCTCAAAATACATTCAACTCATGCAGACTCTAGAAAGAAAAATACATGTCATCATGTTCTACATAATCAATAAACAAATGGGGATGAGGATGACACAAGGCGAAGATGACATTCACTTGCTTTGTCGTGGTCATCGATCGATCATGTAGATCTGGCTAATGAATAATAATAGTTTAGAAAAAGTACGGAACGCGAATACAACCCAGTTTGACCTGAAACGAAATCGATACCTTGGAAGAATGAGTATAATGACCAAAAACGATGCTAAATGAATGAATATGTAGCCTACCCCAAATAAATCAGAATGTGGTCGAGACTCAACGGTCGTGCTGCCAGGTCTACCTCTCCTGGTCCGCCTTCGTCGCAAGAAGTTGACGATCCCTGTCTCAGTCGACCTATGGCATCTCCTAGTATTGGCCTAATACTTGGGCGAGTTCTTGACAATATAGTTGTTGATGGAACTGCTTTTACTTAGTTCCTAACTGCCGCAATTGTCTGACTGGCTGGAACAGGTGTCCTTCTTCTTCAGCCAAAATCCTCCCAATGTCAGTTAATGACGAGACAGTCACGTGGTACGTGCACATTTCAAGACAGTAAGCTAAATTATCACGTCATCGTGAATGATGTATGTTTCTTATGACGAATGTGATGACTCTTTCCTATACTAATGTGTAAATGAACGCGACACTGCTATATTTCTTTTTCAAAGTACTGCGCCCCTTACATTCGCGTGTGTTTGTGTGCATGCGTGTTGTTTGTGCGTGTGTGTGTGCGTGTGCGTGCGTTCGTGTGTGTGTGGTGTGTGTGTCTGTCAGTTTAGTGCGTGCGTGTGTCTGCGTTTAGTGCGTGCATGTATGTGCGCGCGCGTGTATAATATATTTTTGTCATTTATTTATTTATATTGCTTGCTGGTTTATTCAATTATTATTGTAAGCGCTTAGGGCTTTATTTTAAGATTAGGCGCTATAAATGTTATTATTTATTATTATTATTATTATTATTAATCCGAAAGCTAAACAAAGTAGATTAATACAGAAATAGTGAGGCAAGGAGAGAGGATAAAATAGTAAGGTAAAGGATGAACCTGGGTCTGTCTCAATGTGGCTGTTGTTTATACTTTGCTAGGCGAATTGGTGCCGAAAATAACTTTGGTGAAGGGAGTTAAATTACAGAGGGAGTTACCTTTCTTTACTTTACTATAAAGCAGATTAAATCTGAAATTCCGCTAAGCTATACAAAGTAAATCCGAACTTTCCCTAACCCACCCTAAAGTAAGGAAGATACGAACGCAAACTTTAATGATGTCAAGCCAAAAAAGACGTCACTAAAAGACCAACCCTCTAGGCCTATGACTGATGAGGTCAGACGTTCTGGTTGTGGTTCTGAATAGGTTGAAACAGCTATATTTACTTGCGTATATCATAAGCTATTATCTCAACGGAATGGAAAAGTGCATTGCCCTAATACAAATAACATGTGTTGGGCACATGCTAATCACTTAATGACAGTCTGCTCCGATTTCAGAACAAAAAACTTTAGACCATAAATTTCTCAGTATCCAGGCAATGACCACTCAGGCTAGCTAAGTGCTCCCCGTGGACGAACCCCGATCGGCACAGCCTTCATTTACCACTGCTTTGACCTAGTATGGTCCCTAATAGGGCATTTGCCGCGTGCTGGCGACATTGACTTCCACTGATATGATGAGTTGAATTTAGAGAGTTGAATTAGAAAAGTTCAGCGCAACTCGGGCAGAAGAAGGAGCGCGGGCAAATTAGTAGTCTAATATAGAATGGACACTCTCGGTCAAATTAGTAGTCTAATATAGAATGGACACTCTCAGTCAAATTAGAAGTCTAATATAGAACGGACACTCGTGGCAAATGTCCTATTCCCTATTTTGTTTATGCTAAATGGGCGAATTCAAAACCGGCTTAGGTTTTTTTCCATTGATCATTGACCCAAGTCCAAACGAATGAAAAATAAACTACTTGTAGAAGTTATCTCCGCTCTGACTACTGTCATTTTAATTGGATACGTTTGTGGCGAGTGTGTCAAGAAAACTCTGGTACACGTTCGCCCCAATCCTGTTATTATACAACACGGTGTTCAAAATAATATAAACATTTCGTGTTTAGCGGGCGATTATTGTCGTGAAGGTTTGCAATACATATACCTTGGAGCAACTGTTGACGTCGGTCCAAAAACATCGAAGAAAGATCTACTTCCTCGAGTTTACAGTAGTTACCCTGACGGCTGGGTTGAATACCTGCTGGATCAGTTCACTAACGGAACTGAATCGTCGAACAATGGGTCCAAATTTGCCTGTGCCCCATTTCTGGCCGTCGCAGGAGCAACTCCAGGAGATCTATCTCTGAACTGGACGTGTAAACTGAATTTTTGGGAGAAAGAAAAGAAAGCGAGTAAATGCGTGGTTGATTTCGTCATCCTAACTCTCATTCCACACCCCGGGAAAACAACACTCGCCATCTTTCCAACGAAAGAGAAATACGAATATAATGAAACCCTCCGTTTAAGTTGCACGGCTAACATGTACTTGACTAACCCGCGCGACTCTCTGAAAGTCGCTTACCAGTTCAAAGACCCCAAGGGCTGGACCAACATCAGCGCAGAAGGCGCCGGTGATGGGACATCGAGAGTGTTCACCCAGGAGGCCTCGAAGGTGGGAAGGTTTTATCGAGGGACGACAGTTCTTGAACTTCTGGTATCGTCCGTCCCGCCAGCGTGCAACGGGCGCTTCAGGTGTCTTCTGTGGTTTGGCTCCGTAGCCTTTGAGGACGCCACGGCTGAAGCGCAGATCCAGCTGTTTTCGGGAACCCCCAAATGTCAGGGTGACCCGCCAGCAGGTAGGAGCAGTAACATGTCTCTCCTAGAAACCTGTACTGCAATAAGAATCGTTTAAAGAGAAATCAAGAACGTGATAAACATGAATACATTTCCAGGGCCGGATCTAGGAGGGTGCTTTGGGTGCTGCAGCACCCCCGCCCTCGGCTGTCAAGTTCTGTTCTGAGCTCACAGGAGATGCCACAAAACAGTTTTAAAATGTTGAAAACTCGTTTTCGGCCGGGGGGCTTAGCCCCCCCCCCCCTCCCCCCCCCTGGACGGACCCCACACCAGGGCTTTGCGCCTGGACCCCGGCCTAAAAAAAGTTTCAAGCACCCCCCCTTCAAAAGTCTGTGATCCGGTCCTGATTTCTGTATCAAAATGACAGTGCTATAGATTAAAAGAGATGACAATCTATTCACATAATCTTGGTTGATTTCTTCTTTTTTATGCTTTATCAGTTTTAAAAGTGACATAAAGCTGACAAACATAAAAAACCGTTCTGTATCTTACCAAATGAAACAAACCATTTCAAACTCGAACACTTTTAAAACCCTTTCACCGCCAAAGTCGCATTTTAGCACCACATTGATTGAACAGCTATGTCACTAAAAGGCATCAAACTGGGGTATATTATCCAAAGACCCTATTGTCATAGTTTGGGGAAGTAAGGAAATACCTTATTTTGTATATGTCACACTAGAAGAATCCCCAATACTGCAGATGGATTTAATGGAAATTTTTGGTTGCAATTTGGCTGGCGGTGAAAGGGTTAAAGTATTACGTTGCCACGTTACCTCAGACAATTAAAACTTCACCGTTAAATTGAACTCCATCATATATGAGGGTCACAGAGAGACGGAGAGATTGACAGGCAAAGACGAAAAGATTACCTTCTTGGGGTAATGATCATGTCCACGTGAATCAATCATGCAAACTAAAAGACTAGAATTAACGTTCTAATATATTCGATTTCATGTTGTTTGCTTTCATCGTTATGAATCATGCCACGTGACAACAATAGAAAACATTCGCCTGCCAATTCAAGGCATGTGTAACTCGGGTTCGAATCCTCATCTGGCTCTTTCATTCTACTTCGACGGGTAAATCGAACTGAACATCGAGTCTTTCGGATGCGGACTTAAGGCAAGTCTGACATGACCCATGCGTTTTACGCACGTCAATGGAACCCCCAACCGCTGATAAAAAGTCCATAAGAACAGGGAGAAATACCGTTGCCTGGTTTGAACCGAACTGATAGCTAGGTTTCCCTAAGTCCACCCCACACCACGCCACCACCCCAAAAAAGAAAGAAAGAAAAAGGTTCTTGTCACCCTTCTTCTTCTTCTTCTTATCTCTCTTTCCCCTTCAGTTTTCTTTCAGTCTTTCTTTCTTCTCTACCACCTCCAGTCTCTCTAACCCTCCTTCTTCCTATCTCTCTCTTTTCCCTTCAGTTTTCTTTCAGTCTTTCTTTCTTCTCTACCACCTCCAGTCTCTCTAACCCTTCTTCTTCTTATCTCTCTTTTCCCTTCAGTTTTCTTTCAGTCTTTCTTTCTTCTCAACCACCTCCAGTCTCTCTAACCCTTCTTCTTCTTCCTATCTCTCTTTTCCCTTCAGTTTTCTTTCAGTCTTTCTTTCTTCTCAGCCACCCCCAGTCTCTCTAACCCTCCTTCTTCCTATCTCTCTTTTCCCTTCAGTTTTCTTTCAGTCTTTCTTTCTTCTCAGCCACCCCCAGTCTCTCTAACCCTCCTTCTTCTTATCTCTCTTTTCCCTTCAGTTTTCTTTCAGTCTTTCTTTCTTCTCTACCACCCCCAGTCTCTCTAACCCTCCTTCTTCTTATCTCTCTTTTCCCTTCAGTTTTCTTTCAGTCTTTCTTTCTTCTCAACCACCCCCAGTCTATCTAACCCTTCTTCTTCTCTCTATTTTCTCTGCAGTTTTCTTTCAGTCTTTCTTTAATCTTTCTTCTTCTTTCTTTCCTTCTAGGTGGAGACTCTCCCCAAAAGAGAGCATCGTCGAAAAGCCTCGTGCTGAGATCGTCTATCGCGGGGGGCTTGGCCTTCATCGTCCTCGTCACCGTCATCATCGTCGTCGTCATTCGAAGACGTCAACATCAACCTTCTCCTCCCGCTTCCTCCTGTTCTTCTTCTTCTCTTCCTCCTCCTTCTGTCGTGCCGGACATGAGGACGCCTCAGAGCGACAGAGAGGAAGCCTCCGAGTTTGCGGAGAATGAGAGTTCCACTGGGAGCGAATCCCTCACCGCCATGTCTCAGTCAGAGCTTGCCGCCACTCAGTCTGGAGACGATGCAGTGTCCGGTTATTATGACGATCAGGAATACTATGACGCTGGCAGTGACGTTATGAGTGACACGACTGGCAGTGACGTTGTGAGTGACACGACTGACAGCGATATTACTATGACTGGCTGATATTATGACTGACAGTGACATGACTGGCAGTGACATTATTATGACTGACAGTGACATTATGACTGACAGTGACATTATGACTGACCGTGACATTATTATGACTGACAGTGACATTATTATGAGTGACATTATGACTGACAGTGACATTATTATGACTGACAGTGACATTATGACTGACAGTGACATTATGACTGACAGTGACATTATGACTGACAGTGACATTATTATGACTGACAGTGACATTATTATGACCGACAGTGACATTATTATGACTGACAGTGACATTATTATGACTGACAGTGACATTATTATGACCGACAGTGACATTATTATGACTGACAGTGACATTATTATGACTGACCGTGACGCTATGACTGACAGTGACATTATTATGACTGACAGTTACATTATTATAACCGACAGTGACATTGTGATGACTGACACATTGACAGTGACATTATTATGACTGACAGTGACATTATGACAGACTGTGTCATCATTATGACAGACAGTGACATTATTATGACTGACACAGTGACACTATTATGACTGACAGTGACATTATAATGACTGAGAGTGACATTATGACTGACGGTGACACTATGACTGACAGTGACATTATTATGACTGACAGTGACATTATTATGACTGACAGTGACATTATGACTGACAGTGACATTATTATGACTAACAGTGACAGTATTATGACTGACAGTGACAGTATTATGACTGACAATGACATTATGACTGACAGTGGCATTATTATGACTGACAGTGACGTTATTATGACTGACAGTGACATTATGACTGACAGTGACATTATGACTAACAGTGACATTATGACTGACAGTGACACTATGACTAACGGTGACATTATGACTGACAGTGACATTATTATGACTGACAGTGACATTATTATGACTGACAGTGACATTATTATGACTGACAGTGACATTATTATGACTGACATTGACATTATGACTGACCGCGACATTATGACTGACAGTGCCATTATTATGACTGACAGTGACATTATTATGACTGACAGTGACATTATGACTGACAGTGCCATTATTATGACTGACAGTGACGTTATTATGACTGACAGTGACAGTATGACTGACAGTGACATTATTATGACTGACAGTGACATTATTGACTGACAGTGACATTATTATGACTGACAGTGACATTATTATGACTGACAGTGACATTATTATGACTGACAGTGACGTTATTATGACTGACAGTGACGTTATTATGACTGACAGTGACGTTATGATGTTCACTGTTGTCCCCCCACCACTCCCGTGGTCCAGTATTGCGATCCTTCTTTCGTCAATGTGAATTTTAGGGCTGTGGGTTACGCTTTGGTTGTGTGGGTGGGCTACCCGGGTAGGGGCGTGGGTGGCGGTGTTTTTGTATGCGTGTGTGTGTGTGATAGTGAGTGCGTGCGCGTGTGCGTGCGTGCGTGCGTGTGTGTGTGTGTGTGTGTGTGTGTATGTGTGTGTGAGTGCGCGTGTGTGTGTGTGTGTACATTACACAGCGGATTTCCTCGGTTGTCAGTCAACCCAGCAGGGGCTTAGCGCGTGATGTTTGTTGGTCATCTCTAAAGCCACTAATAGTTAAAGGGAAGTTACTCTGCTAAAATGACTCTCATTGTATTGGGCATGATTGTAGCCCTTCGATTTGTACTTCCTCTTCCGTTTGGGTTAGATTATGGCTAAACGAACACCACGCCCCTGTATGAAGCCCTAGAAAGTGTGAAAGAATGTATGTCCTCCCCTCGTCTCCCTCTGGACTTTCTATCTGTTCATCTGCATAATACTACAATATTCTTAGTTGGGCGTAGTGAGAGCTCTCTCTCTCTCTCTCTCTCTCTCTCTCTCTCTCTCTCGTCTCTCTCCTCTCTCTCTCTCTCTCTCTCTCTCTCTCTCTCTCTCTCTCTCTCTCTCTCTCTCTCTCTCTCTCTCTCTCTCTCTCTCTCTCTCTCTCTCACACACACACTACGCCCAACTAAGAATATCATGCGCTAAGCCCCTACTGGTTTGATTGCCCCCTGGCGGTAAAATGCGCGTCGTATATAAGTTCGATCATAGGACCCTTGACCCAGGGCCTCATGACATCGTGGGATATTTTGTATATATATGTAGGCAAAGTTTGATAATAAAATTAATTTTGCAAGTTCGGGTTTGTCCTGGTATTGCAGTATCTCCAGGATCGAACCATGCACCGTCTTATAACATTTCCGACATGCACGAACGTCCTGAAACACGTCAGAGGGTGTTTAATATTATTTTCTTGAGAATAAGATTTATTTCATGATGACTTTTATGTCTTGATATGTGGGGATTTGAACTCGAGGACTGCTGACAAGAATATTGACTTCAGTTTATCTGATGATGGAAGAGACTTGGATGAAATAAGCAAAATAGTAAAGAGACATTCACAAGATGATGAAATGAATTTATTTGGTGAGCAATTGATTGACTTTTGTAATATTTTTGACTGCTTGATTTTTAATGGTCTTGATGTGTTTGGTTTTGATGATAGTTGTACGTTCATTTCAGTTGCAGGTTCCAGTGTTGTTGACTATTTTATTGCTTCTATTGAGCTCCAGTACAAATTGTGTTGGAAATCTTTGTTTGTCTCTGAGATGGTAGACTCTGACCACTTACCTATTACATTGTCAATTTGCGTTCATTCTGATATTAATGTGACACCTCGTCGAGAAGCAGAAAATAGTAAGTCAATCCCTACTAAGAAGGTTGTCTGGGATAAAGGGAAAGAACCCGAGTTTGTAGCTAACGTTAATAGTGAAAAGATTGCAAGTATGTTAGAAGCTGCCACTATGGAACTAGACAATAATGTTAATCATGCGTTGGAGGTTTTTAATAATTGTTTAAAAAGTGCCGCTGATTGTATGGTGAAACAATGTTATATATCTTCAGGCAAGAATACAAACCCATGGTATGACCAAGAATGTAGGGATGCAAAAGCCAACTGCAAAAGGCTGTTAAAAGTTTTTAGGAAAAGCAAAAAACAAAAGAAGGAATGTGTCAAGGATGATAGGCAAGAATTTGTTAGACATAGAAAAGCTTACAAGAAATTGCTTAAAAGAAAAAAACGTGAATTCCGTAGAGATACTGCAGAGTCTCTTGCAGCAAATGTGAACAAGCCAGCAGAATTTTGGAAAGAAATAAAGAAGCTTGGTAACAGCAATTTGAAAACGAATGCAAGTGATAAAATAAACTTAGATGACTGGTTTAACCATTTTCAAGGAGTTTTCCAAAAAGGTGGTGATGGTAATATTAATGGAAATAATATTGATAATGATATAAATGATGCAAGTGATCACTGTCTAAATAAGGAAATGACAGAAAAAGAAGTTACAGATGCAATGAGGAAATTAAATAATGGAAAGTCAGGGGGTTTGGATGGTGTTGTTCCAGAAATGTTAATAGCAGGAGGTGAAAGGGTTGTTAAATTTATGACCAAGCTTTTTAACAAGGTTTTTGACTCCGGGGAATACCCACAAGAATGGTCGAAAGCAATTGTCATTCCAATCTTTAAGAAAGGTGACCACGACCAGCCAGACAATTATAGAGGAATTTCACTCATTAATGCTTCATGTAAATGTTACACATCTATTTTAAACAACAGGCTAAGCTCTTGGTTAGAGAAAAATAATACTATCGTTGAAAACCAGGCAGGATTTCGAAAAAAACTATTCCACTGTCGACCAAATGTTCAATCTTTATGCTTTAGTCCAAAAATGCTTTAATACAAGAAGACAGAAACTGTATGTTTGCTTTATTGACTTCAAAAAGGCTTTTGATTCGGTAAATCATGATAAACTATTGGAAGTAATATATAATGAAGGTATAAGAGGAAAGTTTTTCAGTGCTTTAAAAAGTATGTATGAGTCTCTGGTTTCTTGTGTGCGTGTGAACAGTGAATTTTCAGATTTCTTTAGTTGTCCTACAGGTGTGCGACAAGGTTGTGTCATGAGCCCTACTTTGTTTTCCCTTTTTATTAATCAGTTAGCAAATCATATTAACAGTACTGATGTCCATGGTGTACAGATGTTACCTACTTTGCTTGAACTATTCATACTGTTGTTTGCAGACGATGTGGTTTTGACATCAACAACCCCTGGCGGTTTACAATCCCAGTTAAATTCGCTTAAAATTTGTTGTGATGATTTGAAATTGACAATTAACAAAGATAAGACCAAAGTAATGGTGTTCAGGAAGGGAGGGTATTTGGGACAGCGAGAAAGGTGGTTTTATGAAGGAAAAGAATTAGATGTTGTTAATATTTACTGTTACTTAGGATTCTCTTTTACCACCATGATAAGTTTAAAACTGGGTACAAATCATTTGGTAGCAAAAGGAAAGAAGGCGTTATACTGGCTTTGTCAAGCGTTCAGAAAATGTAAAGAAATGTCACCTAAAATATTTTTCAGAATATTTGATGCTAAAGTTCAGTCTATTTTATTGTATTCTTCTGAGATTTGGGGTTTTAAGCGGTTAGACCACATTGAAAAAGTACACTTATTAGCTTGCAAAAGATATTTGGGATTGCCATTGAAAACGCCAAATAAAATGATTTATGGAGAGTTAGGTAGATACCCACTGTTTGTAAACTCACGTATACGATGCATTAAATATTGGTTTAGACTGTTAACTATGGATAATGATAGATTACCTAAACAAGCTTATTTAATGATGATGTCCATGGATAATGATGGTAAAAGATGCTGGGCTACTGAAGTGAAAGAAATGCTTTCAAATGCAGGTTTCTACCAAGTCTGGTTAAATCAAGGGGTCGCAAATATTAATGTGTTTATAAGTGAATTTAAACAGCGTTTAATAGACATGTTCTTTCAAGAATGGTCTGGTGCAATCCGA
This sequence comes from Phymorhynchus buccinoides, assembly GCA_017654935.2. NCBI lineage: Eukaryota > Metazoa > Mollusca > Gastropoda > Neogastropoda > Raphitomidae > Phymorhynchus > Phymorhynchus buccinoides. The sequence goes on from CM065690.1 coordinate 6,751,480, forward strand.
GATAAAGAAAGATACAGCCAGCTTGGTTAAGAACAATCTTGCACTATGTACATACTTAAATGAAATTGATATTTTTTGCTTCCGTGTGGCTTTAACTCAGATTAGATGTGGAGTATTACCAATTAACAAAAATATGAACAGATATGGTATAGATGTAACACAATCGTATTGTCCGAAGTGTAAAAACATGTTAGAGGATGAACTGCATTTTTTGTATCATTGCCCTTTGTATTCAGAGCTTAGAAATAGATATTTTGCAAATGGAATCAATGTTCCACTGGAGAGACTACTTGACGGAGAATGTAAAACACTTTCTATTTTAGTTTCCAAGTATATCTTCCACGCCATGAGACAAAGACAGCAATTTTTGGAAGGCTAAACATTAATGTTCAACTATATATTAAGAAATGATTTTGATTGTTAAGTATTATTTGTGTTTGTGTTGAACCAGTTAATTGTCTATTCTATGTAGATATCGAAAGTAATTGCCAAGAACGTGCAATTTATACTTTTTTTTCCTTTTCTTTCTTTTTCTGTATTACTATTTATGTTCCCCCATTCTCCCCAATGTTTATGTGCCCATGGCCTAAAGACATTAAAATATTTCAAGTTTCTCTCTCTCTCTCTCTCTCGCTCTCTCTCTCTCTCTCTCTCTCTCTCTTCTCTCTCTCTCTCTCTCTCTCTCTCTCTCTCTCTCTCTCTCTCACTACGCCCAACTAAGAATATCACGCGCTAAGCCCCTACTGGTTTGATTGCCCCCTGGCGCTAAAATGCGCGTCGTATATAAGTTGATCATAGATTGATCATAGGACCCTTGACCCAGGGTCTCATGACATCGTGGGATATTTGGTATATATATGTAGGCAAAGTTTGATAATAAAATTAATTTAATAAGTTCGATTATTTCCTGGTATTGCAGTATCTCCAGGATCGAACCATGCACCGTCTTATAACATTTCCGACATGCACGAACGTCCTGAAACACGTCAGAGGGTGTTTAATATTATTTTCTTGAGAATAAGATTTATTTCATCACCTTTGGCTGTGTTTTTCTAAGTGACGTCATTGTTCCCGTTTGATTGATTCAAAGTGTTACCAAGTTTAATTTCAAGTCTAAAGTCCCTTCTAGTTGAGTCTTTTTTCCCTTTTTCTCGGTTGTTCGTGTGTGTGTGTGTGTGTGTGTGCGTGTGCGTGCGTGCGTTTGCGTGCGTGCGTACGTGCGTGCGTTTTTCGAGATCAGAGTTGTGACTGCTTTTCTAATTCCCGTGAGAATCTTTCATAATGTTTGTTTTTAAATTCGTTTACACATGGACATGGTTTACGCATGTATTAATCTAGTGACCCTAGCAAGATTAGACTCACAGTCACACACTCTCACTCTCATGCTCTTTTCACTTGTAGGCCCATGTTTCTTTCTTGTCTTGTTTCATCCCAGTAGGCCTAGTCTTTGGTAGAGCAGCTAGGCTAGGCTCCTTTTCTCGTGCTGTGTGTTGGCTGCAGGCAGAGTTGGCATTGTTCGCTTGAATTGTTCACTTCTGGATACCAGTATGACACTTTGCACAGTGATAGAGGCATGTTTCAGGATCCAGAAACAGCCGGGGGGCAAGCTCTAAGAGAGCTGTGAAGAAAATGATGGGACGTTTTTTAAGCATACCCCCAAAACGCATTTTTGCAAGGGACGCAGAGTATAATCCTCACTGTCTGCAAAATCAGAATTTTTTTTCTACACAAAAAGCCAAAGTGATGTTTGTTAATACCCTCTCTTTGAAATGGAGACAGGTAAAAAAAACTTCCCACATAAATAAAATCTGCATTTTTAAGCATTTAGTCCTTATACGGCTTCTGATAACGAACGTTCCACATGCGCGCGTGTGTTGGGTGTGTAAACAAATCAACCCATTGTCGTCAGATGCGCGTGTGTTGGGTGTGTAAACAAATCAACCCATTGTTGTCAGATGCGCGTGTGTTGGGTGTGTAAACAAATCAACCCATTCTTGTCAGACAGACTTTTACCTTGCAAAAGGTACATTGTCACACATTTTTAAACAAAGTCAAGAAACATTATGTCACATATAATTATCTTTTAGACCAATCTACTGCAACCCCTGAATCGTATGTATTTTTATGAATGATGTTGCAATAACGACTCTAGTATTAGCTACACAGTCAACCTACATTTTTTCTAACTTGCAAATTCACACATTTATAGACTACATTCTTTCAAACTGTTAAGAAAAATAAAATATGTTTGACAAACACTCATCACAACTTTTTAGATGGTGATACACAAGACAGAAACTCACACTGTCAGAAGTCCATGAACGTCGGCCAGATTTGTTCACACTGTTCAGTCACGTTGACACTTGCCATCACAAGCACAGAGTGCTGTGCATGGAAGATCTGCTCCCACACATTTGCAGTTGCCTGTGCACCCTTTTTTGTCCAGCTTGCACCCGCACTTGACTAACTCAGTGCAGATCTTTGAGGCCTCGGGAAGAGTGGTCCACACAGGCCTGTAAGTGCCGTATTTTCTGGCCCATCCCCACTGTTCTGGATCATGCATCTCTGGCTGGGCAATAACTGCTTCCTTCCATATGAGGGCTTGAAGGACAGCACGTTTTGTGTGCTCTTGAAGGGCAGCTTGAGTTGGTGGGATCATTTCCAGCATGCGCCCTTTCTTTGTGAACAGGTGCTTTCTGGTGTCATTCACACTGCTGTGGACACTAGTTTTGTCATACATCAGTGACACAAACCGTTCAACCTGAGGAAAACTGCCCTGCAGTGTCTCTGGTGAAGTCAGCATCTTGAGGAAAAGCTTTGTGAATTCTGGATCAGACATCCACACCTCCCAGCAGGTTTTCTTTCCAACACCGATGAAGTCACAACCTGTTAGTGAGTGAAACATCAGAGATGCTGCTGCTTTCTCTGGCCCCAGTGTGGTGGCAAAGGCATGAGCAGGGAGAAAGCGATAATGTGTCCCAGCACCAAATGCAATCCACAATGTGTCTAGCTTGAGTGAATGGTAATGAGCTGTGGCCAGCACGACAACATCAGTGTCGAAGTCTGATCATCACGTCCCTGTGCTTCGTCTGGGCCAGGTCAAAACAGTGTACAATGAGTCTTGTGTCCGCTTCTTCATGTGAACAGGGTGACAGCCGGGATTTCTGGTCTTCTGAAACGTCACTAGAACTGACAATATCCACGCCTTGTGTTGCGATGACCATTTTCCCTTCTTGCTTGACAAGCTTGACATTTTCAGACAAGAAATGAAACAGCTCTGTTTTGTTCTGGCTATTTCGAAGGAACTCAGGCCAGTTGCGTGGCAGCGCAACATCTGCATTCACTCTTCTTCTGATGCCAGACCCTCGCTTCTTCCTTACTGACGATTTCAGACTGTCGTCACGATAACAGTCCCAGACAACGTCGACACGATCCGCAGTAGCCAGGCACGTCAGGATGTGTGGCAGAAAAACAGTGTCACTGTAGTCTTGGAAGGTTTGGGCTTGTCCTGGTTTTAGAATGTGCACAAGGGCGGCACCATCAATGACAACAGCTGACACGTGTGGCTCACAGAGAACCGGGTCATGATTTCTTTCAAAGCACTGAATTAAGGAGGTCTGATTTACTGCCTTGCCGCAGATCTCCAGAATCTGATATTGATGGTGGAAAGGACTGATTCTCGTGCTAAAAAATTCCTAGAGATCACCTCTTCTAGCCTGACATCCGATGTACAGTCTTGAAAACAAGCCACAGTTGGTTTTGGCTGTCTTCAGTTTGAGGTCTTTGGTCTTCTGTGAGGACTTATTCTGATTGCTGAACAAGGCAACTCTCTTCATTTGCACAGAGTCTGACAGTAGCTTTGTTCTTTGCTGTAGTCTCTCATCAAGAAACGCCAGGTACTCTGCTTTGCCTATCTCTTTGGCATTCATCACTGTTTTTACAACTTCGACATTTGCAACGTCTTTGGTAGACAGAGACAGAAGTTCTTCACTCTCTTCTGCAAAAGGATTCCCCACATACGACAGTTTCTTTCTGAGTAAGTCAAGGTCGATTTTGAACCGTTTCTGGTGACTCTCAGTCTGTTCATGGTGCATTTTGTCACTGTTACTTGCTGACATCGTTGTCTGTTCATACTCCTGAACGATTCGTGCCATTTCTGGCCCAGCTGTCATCCAACATTCAAACGCAGCTGCATTTTCTGTGAGTCCAATAGCCCCTCCTTCACCTTTGACCATCTTGTTCATTTGCTCATGGGCGTGGTCCAAAGCGATGGATGAGAAAGCTTTGTCTGTCTTCTGGACGGTGAACTTTCCTGCAGCAAAAGCCTGGGCAATCTCTGGAGCTTTGGTCGGCAGTTATTTCATGTCCCGTAGATGGACAGGCAGCCAGCGCACATAGTGATAGTGATCAAGGAGGAAGAACCATGGCAGAAGTTCTTCAAGGGACTGCATGTACAGGGGGAAGCTTGAGGTTCTGAGAGACCTCACAAACGTGAGAATGGACAGTTCAAACTCCATTACCAGCGACCAGTAGAGAAACTGAGGATGCTTCTTTTGCTTTTCAGACTTCCACTCCATGAATGACAGTCTGCTCTCGGCCTCTTTCAGCTGTGCAGTGTACTGTTGGTAAGCTTCAGTTTGAAGCAGAAACAAAGCAGCAACAGTAACTTCATGAGCGTACCTGGTCTTCTTAAGGTCTCCACAATTCAGCAAGCTGTTTGCTGTAGCTGGTCCCACAACATCAGACTCAGAAATAGCCTGCGTTCATCCGCTGTCTTCCAGCCATGTCCCTATAGCACTCCAAGCTGCCTGTTCGATGTGAAATCCTCCCATGACAACGACTAGACTGTCTTCTCCGTATTGCTCTGGCCATGTCCATTGGATGGTCTTTGCAATTTTGAACAGAGGTTGATCACACGTCATGACTGGAATCTGTCCAGGGTTGAGGTATTTGGTAGCATTCTTGATAACATCCATGGCATGGTGGATCATAGCAGGCGACTGGGCAGGATCTTCAAACAATGGAAGAAGTCTACCTGGGCACTTTGGTTTGACCTGCTGGTGCTCATTTGCGTGGAAGGAAGCCCAACTCAGACAGAGGCCCTTGGTTGGAACATCATTGCAATGTTTTTGCACGTACTGCAACCAGTCATACTCCAGCTGGATTGCAGAGCTTTCTGCAGGGGCTTCATGCAACAGAGAGGTTGTTGCAGCTGGAACCTTGATGTCGTTAGGAGGCGTGGTAACAGGTGGCACCTTTGTGCAGTAGTCTGGAAGTTGTTGAGATGTCTTTCCTGCGGAAAAGTCGATGGGCTCCATTGCCTCCCCCTGGTCTTCAAAGTCTGGGTTTTGGAAATTGGAGATTGCTGTCCCATGAAACGAACCCTTTGCAGTAGATGGTGAGGGATTGTGGTCCACGTTGTCCACAGCTCCTGTTGTGAAGACGGGTTTGTGGAGGCCAGGTGGAACAACAATACCTTCCTTCTTGTAGTGTGCACAAACGGCATTGGACAGCTCATGTGTTAGTTGATTGATTCTCTTGGAGGATACTGATACTCCAACATTGTGAAACTTATCTATGAGGCCTTTCTTGCGCGTGTGTGTGTGAATGAGGAGTCCCATATACAGTGGAAACGGAGTTTCTTTATCTCGATCGTGACGGTACTTTGTTGGATGTGCAGCTCGTGCAGTCCGTTTCACAGCATTGTATTTGAGCAGTTGAGCAATCGACAAGCTTGCAGGGTTTGTGTTTCGCTTTCCGCTTTTTGCAATGCCTGGCCCTTCAAGAATCATGTCAACGAATGAGTGTAGAACAAGAGGTACTCCTGTCTCTTGACAGCCCTTCTGGAAGTAGCCATTAAAGGTATAGCATTCACTGAACATGTTAGCACGTATGATTTTTGCAGCTTGGGCCCAAATTAGTGCCTCCGTGGTTTGGGTATTGTCCATTGCCTTTGACACGGCATTTCCAACGCTTGTGTCCAAGGTCAGCAGAATGTCTCGTCCTTTTTTGTGAGCAACAAGACCAGGAATGTGGGCTAAACGTTTCTCCTTCAGCCTTGTTGAATTTTCCCGTAATTTGCAGCTGTGTCCTAGTTTAACCAACCGTCCATGGTACAGAGAAACAACTTCAGCAAGCTTGACAACATGTGGGACTTTTAACAGCTCATCTTCCAGATACATGACTAGGTCTGCAAAAGCAATACCCAATAGTTTTGCATCGTTCTCAAGGCCACTTGATGTCTGTACGGGTTCGTTCAGTTTAGCGGCGGTACGGCCACTTCACAGTCGCAGAAAATCGGTGGGTCAGCATCATTGGCTGGTTGGAGTAGGTGGAATTCTGGCGCAGTCTGCAGACTAACGCTGCCGGTGAAGGGGGTGTAGACTTACAGCTTGTTACATTCTCTCTCTTGCCATGCAAATTGAATTTACATTTAATTAGATTCCCTTTGTTTTCTCATCATCTCTCGACTTATTTAGTTTTCCTCTTTTTTGTCCTGCTTTTATTTTGTGCACCATATCCAAGCACATGCAAAAAGTACGTTTTCATGCATTAGGTCAAATAATGTATGCTAATACAAATCTTTTCATCTAAAAATTCAATCCGTAGTGAATCTCTCTCTCTCTCTCTCTCTCTCTCTCTCTCTCTCTCTCTCTCTCTCTCTCCCTCCCCCCCCCCCTCTCTCTCTCTCTCTCGTTGTGGAGGTAGGTTGACTTCATATTCGTCATGCTCGGGTTCTCTCTCTTCGTCTCGCTGATTATCTCATGTATATGTATGCTAATACAAATCTTTTCATCTAAAAACTTATTTTTTATATTTATGACACTTTTGATATTGTTCTATTTTATATGTGAAATGCGATGAGATTCTCTCTCTCTCTCTCTCTCTCTCTTCTCTCATCTCTCTCTCTCTCTCTCTCTCTCTCTCTCTCTCTCTCTCTCTCTCTCTCTCTCTCTCTCTCTCTCTCATTTTTTTCCGAGTTTATTTCTATCTTCATGTTTATATGCTTATGATACCTTGTGTATAGAGGGGTGGGGGGAGGTGGTGGTGTGTGTGTGTGTGTGTGTGTGTGTGTGTGTGTGTGTGTGTGTGTGTGTGTGTGTGTGTGTGTGTGTGTGTGTGTGTCTAAAAGAAGGATGGGGCAGACAATTGTTTAGTTTAATTCTTTTGGTTGTTCTTTGTATTTATGTTTGGTTTCTTTTCTTCATTTTCTTTTTTTTTTGCATGAGGACTGGACAAAAAAAAGCAATGTTGCTTAATCTATTATCCTCAATAAAGAAAACTTATTCATTCATTCATTCATTCATTCATTCATTCTCTCTCTCTTTCTCTCTCTCTCTCTCTCTCTCTCTCTCTCTCAATCTCTCTCTCTCACTCTTTCTCTCTTTCTCAATCTCTCCCTTTCTCTCTCTCTCTCTCTCTCTCTCTCAATCTCTCTCTCTCTATCTATCTATCAATCTCTCTCTCTCTTAACTTGATTGATTGATTGGTGTATTTATTTATTTATTTATTTATTTATTTGTTTATTCATTTATTAATTCTTGTTATTTTGGTGAGGTTGTTTTTGGGGAGGAAATATGAATTTGGCATATGGAGGTATGTTCAAATGTGTCTAAAGCTTGACTTTTTTCTTTTTCTGCATGAATGCATGTTTTGCAAACACTCCAAGAATATGGGCCTATGGCCTACTCATTAAACATTTCAGTATTCGAGTGTTCTCTCTCTGTCTCTCTCTCTCTCTCTCTCTCTCTCTCTCTCTCTCTCTCTCTCTCTCTCTCTCTCTCTCTCTCTCTCTCTCTCTCTCTCTCTCTCTCTCTCTCTCTCTCTCTCTCTCTCTCTCTCTCTCTCTCTCTCTCTCTCGCACACATAGTCTACATGCAACATGAAAAAAGGGAAAGGGAAAGTCAAGTAAGGACACGATCATAAAGAAAAAAGACATATATCAAAACCACAAAGAATAATAAAATAAGAGAATACCAACTCTCTAAGCGTCAGTTGATTGTATCCTATCCAAACAATAGAAATGAAAAACCAAGGGCCAGAAACAGAGAAATAAATAAGAAGACAGAGAGGGAATAGTGGTTATCAAGATGTCTATCAGTGTTCGCGTTATTTACATTATACTCTCTTGCCACATTTATCACTGTGTATATATCGCATACGTTTTACAAATTACTTTTTTCCTTGTCTTAATAAAGATCTCTGTGTGGTGTGAGTGTGTGCGTGTTGAGGGGTGCTGGTGTTTGTGTGGGGAGGGGGGTGCATTTTGCACTATTTGCATTATTGTGTATGTGTGTTGGTGTATGTGCTCAGTCCGTGCAACTCAGTTGCTATGGCTTACTGAATGAAAGATGAATAATGAGTCTGTGTGTGTGTGTGTGTGTGTGTGTGTGTGAGTTGCTTTGTATATGCGTTGTTGCTGGTTTGTGTCATTCTTAAACACTATTTTTGTTGTCTATTTGTTGATGAATATTTGATTGTAAAGCGCTTTGGGTTCATTTTAGGTAAAGCGCTAGATAACTACTACTACTATTATTATTATTATTATTATTATTATTATTATTATTATTATTATTATTATAATAAAGTGTAGTTGAGTTGACTCGGTATATCACTATGTAGGTGGAGTGTTGTCCAGAGATGCTGATCGCGATAACTGGGACTTCCCAGAGAGTGAAACAGACGTCATTTCTAATAAATCTTAAAACCCATTTCTGCCAACATTTTGCTTTTTAACAACGTTGTCTTAAACACAGGAACGCAGTTTTAAGCATTTATTTCAAATGTTAAGCTTTTAGCTTGATATTTATGGTGAAAGACAGGTGCGTCCCATATGATGGATGCTAGGGCAGAATGGATAGGTTTTCTTCTTCTTCTTTTTTGTCTGAAGCACAGGTGCCAGGGAAATTCACTTTACTGCGAAAACATTTTGGGTTTATTCAAAAATATTATCATAATCAGGTCCAAACCAAATATCGATAACAAAGAAAAATAATATTTAATGTAAATTATATTAATACAAATAATAATCTTTAATGTTAATTTCCATCAACCGGGTGAAATAGGCCTAATTGGATGTTTTTACCTTCGCGAGTGTTGATCTAAAAAACATAACATTTTGAAAGTAAATGTTTTATTGAAACAAACCAATAATGGGCCATTTCTTTTAAATTATTTGCGTGTATGTGATGGGATTGTCCATTCCTACATTAGCATGTTCTACCAGAGGACTCTTTGTATGTTAGTGCTGTTTCGTGTTGCCTTTTCAGCATAAATGTTCACTTTTTTGTGCAGACACGATTTGATGGTTTTCAAATTTGGGTGGCATTGTTTGCTGAGCTGTTGTATCGAAACTAATCGAACGACTGCAACAAAACTTATCCGTTCTTTTATGCGCATATAAAATGCACGTGAGTAGTTTCTTTTGTCCTGCAGTATACTAATGCACAAATTGGCTGTCTTGAAACATAACCATCTGTTACACTAAATTTGTGAAATTGCCGATTTTACTTGTTTCTTGCAACATAATTGTGCTTTTTATAATTTGAAAAAAGTCACAATTTGATGCGTTGTGAGAGCCCTGTCAGTTGGAAATGGCCAAGGATATGTTAGATGTTTTGTTTTACCACTGATTCGATGTTTCAAGTTCGCCAATTTGTGCAATAATAAGCCTACATAATACCCAATGCACGTTTGCAAGAACAAGACAGAATGACATGACAAAGTCCGTAGCATAACTAACTATTTGTCATGAGTGGTGACAACCAGATTTACTTCTAGTTTTTTAATTCTTTTTTTTTCAAATTAACTTTTAGCCTTTGAAACTTGAAGTTTGACTCGGCTTGTGACAACCATATTTAGTTTGTGTTTGTTTGTTTTCCTTTGTTTTTGTCTATATTTACTTGATACAGAAACTTCCAGATGTAGTTATGTTTTTGGTAACATTTTGGTTGTTTTTTATTTTCTGTGAGACTGCAGCTCCGTCGCGAAACACAACTCTAGATAAACCGGGAGATCGCCATGAAATATTTGTTGAATTTGGTTTGATCATGGCGGCTGAGTCGTGTGGAGATGGCAACAGGTGTCGTTGTTAATATATTGGCCAATCGATGGAAGAGACGCACAGACTGTGATGCAGCACTGTTGAACTACAAGGAGCTGTCATTGAATGATGCGGATCGTGGTGGGTGGGCTATACGGAGATGGCAATACTGCAGAGCTGAACACTGGTGTAGCAAGTCAGAATATACCTCGTCCAAAATATACCCGGGTATACAATGGTATAGGCCAGAATATACCCTGGTATGAAGTAGCTTAGGTCAGAACATACCCAGGTATAAAGTAGCCTAGGCCAGAGTATAACCCAGGATTTATTTTGGCCTGGGCCCCAAATACCCAATATTTCATCTAGCCTTTGAATCACAAACACACACACAGGCCCACACACACACACACACACACTTCTGTACCCAGGGGACCCTACAGTAGCTGGGTTGGTTTTGCCTGGATACAGCCGAATCCGCTTATAAGAAACTCGCTTATAAGAAAACTCGCTTATAATCAAGCAAAAAACATTCCCTGCCGAACTCCTTTCTTATCTATTATCAAAACTCAGATATAAGAAACTCGTTTAAAAGAAAACTCGTTTATAATCAAGCAAATTCCTTCTCCCATCCGCGATGGAAACTTGGATATAAGAAAATTATGTCATACGCGAGAGTTGGTTTGCAGTTCATTTTCTAATAAGGGAGTTCGGTTCTATTTTCTTATAAGGGAATTGACATTGACAAAAGTTTCTTAAAAGTGAGTTGGCAGAGAGGAAAAGGCAATCCATGTCTTTTAGAAGAAAAATACAAATAACTGAATATGTGGGCAAAAATCCACATAAACAAAATCAAAGGATTGATGAAAAGCTGCATGGGTGGACAGTAAATGGCAATATTTCAGTACAAGAAAGGTATGCATTTTGTGACGTAATTGACCAGCACGCCCCACTTTCTCCCTTTCTCCTCTACTCCCCCCCCCCCCCCCCATCACGTGACATAAAACAACGTGCCGATTACGAAGCGATATCTGTTTGATCACGGTATTCTCCTCTGATGACACCCACAGTCGGCGCCCTTTGAAGACGACTCTTCGTTTCCCGATCCAGGAATGTCGGCATGTGATAATGATGTAACCGGCGCGTGATTGTTCAGTACTACTATGCATAATATTATAGCGTCATCTTGTGACTTGTCGACTGCTATAAACCAATCACAGGGTCTCGTTGTTTGAAAATGAAGGGGAAAATTTGAGTAGTGAGGAAAGTAGCCTACACAGACTCTCTCATAATACCTCCAAAACCTGGCTGGAGCAACATTGCAGACTCAACCTCTCTCCCAGCCAGTCCTAATAGCCCAACTAGTGAGTATTATTGACGGCTGGTGATTGAGATTTGTTTTTTTGGTAGATCATATTTTTGATCTAGATCCTATGTTCAATGATGAATAAGGAGTAGATATGTTATTGAAAAGAAGTGGTAAACATTCTGTTCTATTTATGTGCACTGATTATTTGTGTGTGTGTGTGTTTTTGACTTTAACTCTTTTGGTACCAGAACCGGATTTTATGCCTACTAACCCTTTTGTCTATTTTTAGTAGGAAGCCTGTGGGTTGCAATCTTGCACTTTATGATACCATTCCTTTCCAGGTGTTGGATGGAGAGTGATGTTGGCTTGATCACCTTTTATGTTTTACTGATCTCAGTTTGTTAACTGAAATTCAGATTATGTGTTCTTAGTGCTATTGTACAAGGGCAGCCTTCTAGCCGGTTGGGATCCACTAATTCCCTGCCGACTGAAGCCCCTTGTCTCTAAGCCATAGAGACCTACATCCACCTTCTCCTGTGATTATCAGCAGGGCATCGTGGGCAGGCAGATCATCCCTGACTCACAAGCACCAAGACGGGAATGCCGCCAAGACGCCCCGCACCCAGAATCCGCGAGGAGACCATGCCTGAACCGTGCCATCCCGCGACGCCGTAACCGGAACGACTGGGAGCTGCTCTCACCTGACGAGCAAGCCCAGCCAACCCAGCACTCGCCGATCCCTACGGAGGAACTTCAGCACAGCCATGAGCTAAGTCACCACGACAGTGCCAAAGAACACTAACTGGAAACCAGGACACTAAGTGACCCTTCTCGCTTGGGGCTAACCTTCTAGAAAGACAAAAGTCTTGTAAATCATTTCGGATTTCATTGTGTTTTTTCATTCATATTTTGTTTTGGCGCCATTGAGCTGCTTTATTATTATTGTTGCATAATCTTATGCAGATTTTGTGAGTAAATAAAATACAAGTGTCAAATAATTCTGAACCCTTTGGTCAGACTGATGAGAGTGGAAGTCTTGAAATTTCATGTAAAACCCTACTTCTCTCTGTCTGCCATTTAGAGCAAATCAACCACTTGTATTTCTTACAATCATACGAGCCAGAACCCGGGCACAAATATAAATTTATTAGATGAAAAGGGGCCGGGAAAGTTGCTCACCTCCCATACCCTAGAGAAGTGGGCTAAAGGCAAATTTTCTATTTGAAAATTTAACACACTAAAAGTCTTCCCTAGAGACTTAGCCTTTTAACCCATTACCTAGTCACACATTTGATAACAGTAAAAGGGAAGCAAACCTTGTTAGTTGAGTAGTTGTAGGAACCTTTAAATCTTCTTCTTAGTAGACTATTTTGATTTTATGATGTAAAACATGCACCAAATTAGGAAAAGGGATTTTCTCTTCGTTTAGTTTTTCCGTCTTTCTTTTCTTTTTCTCCTTTCCCTTTTCCGCATTCAACTTGGTTATAGGAAAAAACTTCAAAATGTTTTCTTATATAGTCGACTCCGCATAAGTCTACCTCAGATAATTCGACACTTCCGATTAATCAACCCTAAGGCTTGGTCCCGTCCACAAGCCTTCTTTCTCTCTGTAAAGTCACCTCGGATAATTCGACCTCGGATAAATCGACACTTCGGATAATTCGACCCTTAAAACGCAAACTCTCCTCGGATAAGCTGACCATCATCACAATCCCCCACCCCTTCTGTTAAAAAAATAAGGGTCGATAAGTTATATGCCGAGTGTCCTGTACTTGTTCAGATGCCTTCCAATGACGTCAAGTTTAGTTTGACGTATTTGATGATGCAAACAGTTGTTCTAAAATTGTCTAAAAAAAAGGAAAGAAAACACAAATGCACAGATACACACGCGCGCGCGCGTGCTCACACACGCACGCACGCACATACACACACACATGCCTACACTGAATTCCAGAAGAGGAACAAAGATAGAGAATTGGTCTGTTTGTCTTCTTTACGTATTGATTTGCCTTGTGTCTCTTATTTGCTTTTTTTTCCTTGTGAAATAATGTGAGGAAAAAAGTTCAACAAGTGCAACGCCGAGCGGCTGCAAAGTCCCCTCGCAGCATCGCCGAGCTGCTCCTAAATCGGAATGTGTCGGCTGTACACATACATAGAAACGCATCAAAACAGCACGTAACTGAATAGTTTTTGATATATAGCCTTGGGGTTCGGACCCGTGATTTGAGCGCGCGATCATGCGCACACGCGCGCACAGAAAAATTCATGACAACTGTGTTATAGACCATTCATCAAGAAATGTTGTGAAAAAAACTGCATTGAAATACAAGCAAAACTTCGCGAGATATTAGCGATTATGTGTTTGGGGGTTTGAACCCCGTAACTGGCGCGACCTTGACCTTAATGTAAAACTAAATACATCAGTGGATAGCTTGCATCTTGGCAAACTAGTATACCAAATTTGATGATGATAGACTGAATAGTTTTTGAGAAAAACGGACGAATAGCCGGACGGACGGAGGCACGCCGGACGGACGGACACCGGACGGACGGACGGACCAGACAAAAACAATAGCTCCCCGAACCTTCGGCTCGGGGACTAGACTAGACTAGTAACTAGTTTTAAAAAAAAGAAAGATCGAGAATTGCAGGCCTAATTGAGGGCACTAGAGCTGGGTACCGGTATGGATTTCTGCACCGGTATTATACCGGTATTTTGTCACAAATATATACCGGCTGCGTTGCTGGTGATACATTTAACATGTTATGACACAGAAAAGAGCTGTCCCAGAAAGTCCAACAGATAGGTGTGGCTAATAAAGTTTGCCTACATGACTTCAATACACTCTCTGTCTTCCCTTCTTCCCCCTCCCTCCCTCTCCACCCCTCTCTCGATCTCTCTCTCTCTCTCTCTCCCTCTCTCTCTCTCTCTTGTAAGAATAGGCATTGCCTAAAATCTTCATCCTTGTTAAATAAATTTGTCAGTGTTCAGTGTTCACTCCATCTCTATCGATATCTCTCTAACGCATACACACGTACTTTTCTCCCCCCCCCCCCCCCCCCCCCCCCCAGAAGGATGGTGGCACATTCACAACGCAATGAACTAGCTTTGAGAATAATCAGATATGCATCGGGAGGATAAGGAATACAAAAGTATACTAATCTTAATTATGTACCTGAACAGA
>CM065690.1:6771015-6772718 GCA_017654935.2 Phymorhynchus buccinoides
TTGATCATATTTTTTTATCTAGATCCTATGTTCAATGATGAATAAGGAGTAGATATGTTATTGAAAAGAAGTGGTAAACATTCTGTTCTATTTATGTGCACTGATTATTTGTGTGTGTGTGTTTTTGACTTTAACTCTTTGGGTACCAGAACCGGATTTTATGCCTACTAACCCTTTTGTATATTTTTAGTAGGAAGCCTGTGGGTTGCAATCTTGCACTTTATGATACCATTCCTTTCCACGTGTTGGATGGAGAGTGATGTTGGCTTGATCATAGACTTTGATCTAGCCGGGTACTGACTAATGCCAGTTGATCCCTGTACACCTTTTATGTTTTACTGATCTCAGTTTGTTTAACTGAAATTCAGTTTATTTATTAACTAGTGCTATTGTACAAGGGCAGCCTTCTAGCCGGTTGGGATCCACTAATTCCCTGCCGACTGAAGCCCCTTGTCTCTAAGCCATAGAGATCTACATCCACCTTCTCCTGTGATTATCAGCAGGGCATCGTGGTC
Organism: Phymorhynchus buccinoides; assembly: GCA_017654935.2. Classification (NCBI taxonomy): domain Eukaryota; kingdom Metazoa; phylum Mollusca; class Gastropoda; order Neogastropoda; family Raphitomidae; genus Phymorhynchus; species Phymorhynchus buccinoides. The sequence goes on from CM065690.1 coordinate 6,771,531, forward strand.
AGGACGATCATCCCTGACTCACAAGCACCAAGACGGGACCGCCGCCAAGACGCCCCGCACCCAGAATCCGCGAGGAGACCACGCCTGAACCGTGCCATCCCGCGACGCCGTAACCGGAACGACTGGGAGCTACTCTCACCTGACGAGCAAGCCCAGCCAACCCAGCACTCGCCGATCCCTACGGAGGAACTTCAGCACAGCCATGAGCTAAGTCACTACGACAGTGCCAAATAACACTAACTGGAAACCAGGACACTAAGTGACCCTCCTGCTTGGGGCTAACCTTCTAGAAAGACAAAAGTCTTGTAAATCATTTCGGATTTCATTGGGGTTTTTTTCATTCATATTTTGTTTTGGCGCCATTGAGCTGCTTTATTATTATTGTTGCATAATCTTATGCAGATTTTGTGAGTAAATAAAATACAAGTGTCAAATAATTCTGAACCCTTTGGTCAGACTGATGAGAGTGGAAGTCTTGTAATTTCATGTAAAACCCTACTTCTCTCTGTCATTTAGAGCAAATCAACCACTTGTATTTCTTACAACCATACGAGCCAGAACCCGGGCACAAATATAAATTTATTAGATGAAAAGAGGCCGGGAAAGTTGCTCACCTCCCATACCCTAGAGAAGTGGGCTAAAGGCAAATTTTCTATTTGAAAATTTAACACACTAAACGTTTTCCCTAGAGACTTAGCCTTTTAACCCATTTAAGTATTATCTTCTTCAGTTATGTCACTGTTATTATCATTGTTGCCATTATTTTCATCCGCATTATTTTCATTGTTTGCATCGTTTACCAGGTTATTTTTTAGGACTCTAACAGAATTACCCTGCTGAATATCAGCGTCACTATCAACATTGCCGACGTTATCGTCATCTTCAGTAAACCTTCTTCTGCGTTGCAGGCAACTTCAATCACGTTGAAGATTCTGACGCACTTAAGGGGTAGTACAAGATAAGAATGTTTAACATTATCAAGCAAATATAAAAGTAATAAAAACCCACCAGATTCAAGAAGTGAAAATCACGAGTTTCACAATGTTTCCCTACTCTCGCTGGTAAGAAAATCGGTTATTTTGACCAGGTCTGACTCCCATACGACATACTAATTCCCCAGTCACATGAAAACGTGCAGCTTCGATCGTGTGTGTGTGAACTTGTAGGTGGGTCACACCTACCCAGAAA
>CM065690.1:6773218-6789360 GCA_017654935.2 Phymorhynchus buccinoides
ATATGAAGATATAACCACTTAAAGATAGGAACCGTATGCGAATTTCTGTACCTCATATTCTTGTACTTACTATGTTAATCTTCAGAAATATTTATTTTGATTGAATAAAATGGTAAAATATGTTATTTCATGCTTCTCTTAAGTTAACTGCTGGCAAGAGCGCCAAGTTAACCAAATGAATGTCGCACAAAATGAGAATTTCGTCCTATTTAAGGACACATTGATTCCATGTAACATGAACTGTACTGCTACTAATCAAAAAACCTAATTATGTGTGTGTGTGTGTTGCACGCGTAAGAAAACTGGAATAAGATTTATATTTGGTTAAGATGTAGATCAACACCCCCCTCATTGCTTTGTTCAGTCGCGCCCTTATTTTCTACTATTAATAAATACATATTTGGGAACGAATATATGTACTCAATCTGCAGTTTAAAAAAAAAAGGCAAGACTGGAAAAAACACCCACAGAGAACCGAGGAAATGGAGGGGTGGTGGTGGTCAATCCGTACCTTTGCCAAGCGTTTTGCATTCCTAGTCGTAGAATACCCCCCCCCCCCATACCCCCCCCCCATACCCCCCCCCCATACCCCCCCCCCATACCCCCCCCCCCCCCCCCCCCCCCCCCCCCCCCAACAAACAGCCAAATATTACTGAAAATTACTAATGCGGAAATTTCAATCTGTCTCATCGGACGTGTTTTAACAGACTTAAGTATTTTTATTTCTGATATTTTCCACTTGAAAATATAATTATTCACATTTTCTTTTATTACTCATAGGTGCGTGTGTGTTACGCATGAGTACGTGCATGTGTCTGTGCTTGTGTGTAAGTATATGTGTGTGAATTCTAACGACAAGATAACTCAATTCGGGTTTCTGTATTCGGGTATAAGGAAGCTTTGCTCCATCATGGAAATTTAAAATATCAATTTATGTCAGAACTTCCATTATGTCTGGGTTTTTACCTGCACTGTGACAATTAATAACTGAGTGATCAATGAAGAGTTTGTATCTTCGAAGCAAGTTACTTTGTTTGGGATTTTCTTGTTGTTATGGTTTGTGTTAACTAAGTTGCAGAAGCAAATTCTGGCGATAGTCGTGACAGAAGTAGGAGGGCGCATACATCATTAGTAAAACATATAGACTTAAAATTTATCAACCAAAAAAAGGAATGGTTTCAGCAAAAGAATAGTATAAGTGCATGGCTTTGTACATTGATTTATCGGCAAATATGTAGATTTACACCCTCCTGCTCTATTTCTTGGTTCTTTCCGTGGTTAGGGATAGGGTTAGGGATAGGGTTAGGGTTAGATGGTCTTTTCTTTTGCCACAAGCATCTGTTTTTTTTGGGCAAAATCATCTATTTGTTTGGAGCATTAAATCGCTGTCAAACATATAAGGAGAAAGACCTTCTGCCTAACCTGGGTTTGGACCACACCACCACCACACCCTTTTCTCCCCAGTTCAACCGAGAAGGCCCATTTTGCCCTGTGGTTTTTTTTCTTTTTCAGGCATGGTAATCTTTTGAGAAGTCTTTGAATTCAGAGAAAAGTGAACGTAGAAAAGCAAAATGACAGAAGGTTTTCAGTTTGAGGAGATGCTCTTTTCCCCCGATTTTAGAAGTTTTATATTTTCATCTTCAGGAGAAATGGTTCCCTGACCACCATGAAGAGCTTATTACCCCTTGACCACACCAAGAGACATCTTCTGACCCCAAAACCATGTTCAGAGGAAAATGCTTTCCACATACACACAAATATAAAATAATATTAAAAACATAATAATTATGAACAAAAGCTTCCCACCCCCACCCTTACTACCCCTGATACCCCATCTCTCATTATCGGACACAACCACACTGAAAGATAAAACATGAACAATTACTGTAAACAACATAATATACAACGTAGTATAACACAGAGAGAGAGAGAGAGTGGGAGAGAGAGAGAGAGAGAGAGAGAGAGAGAGAGAGAGAGAGAGGGGAAGGGGGGGGGGGGGCAGAAGTGGAAAGGAAAATCGAGAAAGACGGAGAGAGATGTTGAGGGGGGAAAAAGATGTAGTGGGGGGGGGGGGGTGTAACAACACGGATCACACACACAAACACACACGCGCGCGCACGCACACACACACACACGCGCACGCGCGCGCGCGCGAAGACAGCCTCACCCACGCATACAATACAGTTGCATGAGAGAGAGACTACGATGATGGCTGACGAAAGATTACGATGATGACTGACGAAACAGGTGTTTTTAATACTGTTTTAAAGACCCACTGAGCCAGCAAGAATAAATCCTTTGTATTTTTCTGGGTAGGTGTGACCCACCTACAAGTTCACACACACACGATCGAAGCTGCTCGTTTTCATGTGATGGGGAATTCGTATGGGAGTCAGACCTGATCAAAATAACCGATTTCTTACCAGCGAGAGAGGGAAACATGTGAAACTCGTGATTTTCACTCTTGGATCTGGTGGGTTTTATTACTTTTATCTTTGCTTGATAATGTTAACATTCTTGTACTACCCCTTAAGCGCAGCAGAATCTTCAGCCTATTGAAGTTGGCTGCCAAGCAGAATAAGGTTTACTGAAGATGACGATAACGTCGGCAATGTTGATAGTGACGCTGATATTCAGCAGGGTAATTCTGTTAGAGTCCTAAAAAATAACCTGGTAAACGATGCAAACAATGAAAATAATGCGGATGAAAATAATGGCAACAATGATAATAACAGTGACATAACTGAAGAAGATAATACTTAAATGGGTTAAAAGGCTAAGTCTCTAAACGTTTAGTGTGTTAAATTTTCAAATAGAAAATTTGCCTTTAGCCCACTTCTCTAGGGTATGGGAGGTGAGCAACTTTCCCGGCCTCTTTTCATCTAATAAATTTATATTTGTGCCCGGGTTCTGGCTCGTATGGTTGTAAGAAATACAAGTGGTTGATTTGCTCTAAATGGCAGACAGAGAGAAGTAGGGTTTTACATGAAATTACAAGACTTCCACTCTCATCAGTCTGACCAAAGGGTTCAGAATTATTTGACACTTGTATTTTATTTACTCACAAAATCTGCACAAGATTATGCAACAATAATAATAAAGCAGCTCAATGGCGCCAAAACAAAATATGAATGAAAAAAACCCCAATGAAATCCGAAAGGATTTACAAGACTTTTGTCTTTCTAGAAGGTTAGCCCCAAGCAGGAAGGGTCACTTAGTGTCCTGGTTTCCAGTTAGTGTTATTTGGCACTGTCGTAGTGACTTAGCTCATGGCTGTGCTGAAGTTCCTCCGTAGGGATCGGCGAGTGCTGGGTTGGCTGGGCTTGCTCGTCAGGTGAGAGTAGCTCCCAGTCGTTCCGGTTACGGCGTCGCGGGATGGCACGGTTCAGGCGTGGTCTCCTCGCGGATTCTGGGTGCGGGGCGTCTTGGCGGCGTTCCCGTCTTGGTGCTTGTGAGTCAGGGATGATCTTCCTGACCATGATGCCCTGCTGATAATCACAGGAGAAGGTGGATGTAGATCTCTATGGCTTAGAGACAAGGGGCTTCAGTCGGCAGGGAATTAGTGGATCCCAACCGGCTAGAAGGCTGCCCTTGTACAATAGCACTAGTTAATAAATAAACTGAATTTCAGTTAACAAACTGAGATCAGTAAAACATAAAAGGTGTACAGGGATCAACTGGTATTAGTCAGTACCCGGCTAGATCAAAGTCTATGATCAAGCCAACATCACTCTCCATCCAACACGTGGAAAGGAATGGTATCATAAAGTGCAAGATTGCAACCCACAGGCTTCCTACTAAAAATATACAAAAGGGTTAGTAGGCATAAAATCCGGTTCTGGTACCCAAAGAGTTAAAGTCAAAAACACACACACACAAATAATCAGTGCACATAAATAGAACAGAATGTTTACCACTTCTTTTCAATAACATATCCACTCCTTATTCATCATTGAACATAGGATCTAGATAAAAAATATGATCAAACAAAAAAACAATTCTCAGTCACCAGCCGGTTACATCATTATCACATGCCGACATTCTTGGATCGGGAAACGAAGAGTTCAAAGGGCGCTGACTGTGGATGTCACTTTCTCGTGATGGGAAGGGAGATCGGGCTTCAAAGAGATAAATGCCTAGATAAATGTTTTGTCTCTTTGCTTTAGTCCCTTCTTCAATTCCTTTCAGGTCATTCTTGTATTTCCAGCCCGAAAGTGTGAGGTATTTGGCATATTCTATAGTCCTCTTCTTCAATGCGACGTCCTCACTGCAGATCATACGGAGGCGTGTTCCAATGCCCTTGGCAATGCCTTTAAGCACAGACGGGGGGTGACATGATGATGGCGGGAGGTAACTGTTGGAATTCTTCGAGTATATATCCGTTGAGAGTTTCCCATTTTCAATGGAGACCGTCACGTCCAGGTATTGAACTTGTCTTCCATTAGAGGTTGTCCATTTGATTGTTTCTGGGCATAGTTGTTGGAGGTGTTCCTCTAACTGTTCCAGGTCATTTTTGTTTGGAAGAACCATAAAGCCATCATCACGGAATCGTGACCAATTTAAATCAGTATTTCCCTCTCTTTTATCTTCAGGGAGTAGTGATGTTAAGAGAGGAACTGGACATTCTTCTACGAGTTTTTCATCCAGTTCACTCATAAAACAGTCTACATAGTCACACGCATGTGCTGGCCCCATTGCAGTTCCTTTGATGGGTTTGGCAAAGGTGGTTTTGTCAGCGTTGTCAGTATATGAACATGCATTGTTCTCCAGAACAATTTGTAACGCTTCAACAACAGCTTGCCTACTAATGTCAACTGCTGTTCCATGTTTTCTCAGGAGTTTCTTCACAGCAGGGACGCCTAGAGCATTGTTGACACTCGGATATAATGCTACCACGTCACAAGTTGTTAAGCTGGCTCCATTGTTGACACTCGGATATAATGCTACCACGTCACAAGTTGTTAAGCTGGCTCCATTGTTGACACTCGGATATAATGCTACCACGTCACAAGTTGTTAAGCTGGCTCCATTGTTGACACTCGGATATAATGCTACCACGTCACAAGTTGTTAAGCTGGCTCCATTGTTGACACTCGGATATAATGCTACCACGTCACAAGTTGTTAAGCTGGCTCCATTGTTGACACTCGGATATAATGCTACCACGTCACAAGTTGTTAAGCTGGCTCCATTGTTGACACTCGGATATAATGCTACCACGTCACAAGTTGTTAAGCTGGCTCCATTGTTGACACTCGGATATAATGCTACCACGTCACAAGTTGTTAAGCTGGCTTTAGACATCTGGCATCTTGTATCTCAGGTACTACGGCATTTATTCTTTCCACTTTGTTCAAGAATTCCTTAGTGTCAATGATTTGATGAGGTATGAAGTCCCTAAGGTGACCAATTGCTACCTGAACTAGTTTAGATAATGGCTGCACTGGTGTACCACTCCCAGTAAGCAACATTCTATATGGATAGCTACCACGGTTCAGTTCAGGTTTATGGATTTTAACTAAGGGTTTGATATATATATATATAGTTTGCTTTGATAAAACTTTTCTGTGTCCAATGTCTTTATTTGTGAACCTCAGAAACAAAACCAGTTAACGTTAACTTTGAGTAATGTTCCGTGTTCCAAAACAAATAAAAAATTAATTATATAATTATTATAATATATATATGATTAGACTAAAAAAACACAAAAACACAAGATTTCATTTTTAAAATGTATTATTGAATAATAATATATATATATATTATTGAATCTCTCTCTCTCTCTCTCTCTCTCTCTCTCTCTCGCTCTCCCTCCCCACCCCCCGTCTCTCTCTATGTACTGACCTCTAAAATCCAAACGATGTACGGTTTTGTCTAAAATTTGATTTATTTGGGGGGTTTCTTTTTGGGGGAGGGGAGGGGATGTTCATTGTTATAACTGGGATTGGGAGTAGCTTCATAAACTGCTTAATTAATGTACATTCAGTAGTTATTGTTCGATTAAAATGAATGCGCTTACTGAAGATATTGTCTAAAATTAGAATATGTCATTACTGTTGTAAGAATGAGAGAGAGAGAGAGAGAGAGAGAGAGAGAGAGAGAGAGAGAGAGAGAGAGAGAGAGAGAGAGAGAGAGAGAGAGAGAGAGAGAGAGAGAACTTGAAAACTTGAGAACTTTATTATCCAAGGAAATAGATTTTAGGCAACGCCTATTCTTCCAATCTGTCCTTGATACATATAATACTAACACAGAACACAAACACGGCAAGGCATACTATTACACAAAGGTAGCAAAGCAGTTGATATTATGAAACATAGATAGGCTGAAATATGGGTTTATAAAACTTGCATAATTTTTAATACTTGCGCGTGCATACAAGCATGCAACCATACTTACACACTAGCGCGCATGTATATAAAGGAAACATACATTATAGAACAGGGCAAATAAATGCATCATAGGGTATGTAACAGGTAACAATTTGTATTAAATTGAGGACACCATTTCTAACATATATTAGGCACATTGTAGGCGAATAGTAAACAAATAGAATGAAATGAATAAAATGAACTGAATGCATACTAACATCGGAGAGAGGAGAGAGAGAGAGAGAGAGAGAGAGAGAGAGAGAGAGAGAGAGAGAGAGAGAGAGAGAGAGAGAGAGAGAGAGAGAGAGAGAGAGGGAGGGAGAGAGGGAGAGAGAGAGAGATAAATAAATAACAAAAACGAAATATTATTTAACCCCAGGGAACATGAGATTAGCAATAACAGCTTTTCTCCACCCAGCCCTGGGACTGAGAGAGAGAGAGAGACAATGTGTGTGCGCGTGTATGTATGTGTGCGCGCGCGTGTACGGTTGTGCGCATGTGATTGTGTGTGTATGCGCGCGCTCGTGTGTGATATTTGTTTCCTTCCATTGTGACAGATTTTCTCTTCTCATTTTGTTTATCTGTTCAGGTACATAATTAAGATTAGTATACTTTTGTATTCCTTATCCTCCCGATGCATATCTGATTATTCTCAAAGCTAGTTCATTGCGTTGTGAATGTGCCACCATCCTTCTGGGGCTGGGGGGAGAAAAGTACGTGTGTATGCGTTAGAGAGATATCGATAGAGATGGAGTGAACACTGAACACTGACAAATTTATTTAACAAGGATGAAGATTTTAAGCAATGCCTATTCTTACAAGAGAGAGAGAGAGGGAGAGGGAGAGGGAGGGAGGGGGAAGAAGGGAAGACAGAGAGTGTATTGAAGTCATGTAGGCAAACTTTATTAGCCACACCTATCTGTTGGACTTTCTGGGACAGCTCTTTTCTGTGTCATAACATTTTAAATGTATCACCAGCAACGCAGCCGGTATATATTTGTGACAAAATACCGGTATAATACCGGTGCAGAAATCCATACCGGTACCCAGCTCTAGTGCCCTCAATTAGGCCTGCAATTCTCGATCTTTCTTTTTAAAAAAAACTAGTTACTAGTCTAGTCTAGTCCCCGAGCCGAAGGTTCGGGGAGCTATTGTTTTTGTCTGATCCGTCCTCCGTGCCTCCGTCCGTTTGTTTAAAAAACTATTCAGTCTACTGTCTATTAGTCCCCGAGCCGAAGGTTCGGGGAGCTATTGTTTTTGTCTGGTCTGTCCGTCCGGTGTCCGTCCGTCCGTGCCTCCGTCCGTCCGGCTATTCGTCCGTTTTTTTTCTCAAAAACTATTCAGTCTATCATCATCAAATTTGGTATACTAGTTTGCCAAGATGCAAGCTATCCACTGATGTATTTCGTTTTACATTAAGGTCAAGGTCGCGCCAGTTACGGGGTTCAACCCCCCAAACACATAATCGCTAATATCTCGCGAAGTTTTGCATGTATTTCAATGCAGTTTTTTTCACAACATTTCTTGATGAATGGTCTATAACACAGTTGTCATGAATTTTTCTGTGCGCTCGTGTGCGCATGATCGCGCGCGCTCAAATCACGGGTCCGAACCCCAAGGCTATATATCAAAAAACTATTCAGTTACATGCTGTTTTGATGCGTTTTGATGTATGTGTACAGCCGACACATTCCGATTTAGGAGCAGCTCGGCGATGCTGCGAGGGGACTTTGCAGCCGCTCGGCGTTGCACTTGTTGAACTTTTTCCCCCACATTATTTCACAAGGAAAAAAAAGCAAATAAGAGACACAAGGCAAATCAATACGTAAAGAAGACAAACAGACCAATTCTCTATCTTTGTTCCTCTTCTGGAATTCAGTGTAGGCATGTGTGTGTGTATGTGCGTGCGTGCGTGTGTGAGCACGGCGCGCGCGCGTGTGTAACTGTGCATTTGTGTTTTCTTTCCTTTTTTTTAGACAATTTTAGAACAACTGTTTGCATCATCAAATACGTCAAACTAAACTTGACGTCATTGGAAGGCATCTGAACAAGTACAGGACACTCGGCATATAACTTATCGACCCTTATTTTTTTAACAGAAGGGGTGGGGGATTGTGATGATGGTCAGCTTATCCGAGGAGAGTTTGCGTTTTAAGGGTCGAATTATCCGAAGTGTCGATTTATCCGAGGTCGAATTATCCGAGGTGACTTTACAGAGAGAAAGAAGGCTTGTGGACCGGACCAAGCCTTAGGGTTGATTAATCCGAAGTGTCGAATTATCTGAGGTAGACTTATGCGGTGTCGACTATATAAGAACACATTTTGAAGTTTGTTTCTATAACCAAGTTGAATGCGGAAAAGGGAAAGGAGAAAAAGAAAAGAAAGACGGAAAAACTAAACGAAGAGAAAATCCTTTTTCCTAATTTGGTGCATGTTTTACATCATAAAATCAAAATAGTCTACTAAGAAGAAGATTTAAAGGTTCCTACAACTACTCATCTAACAAGGTTTGTTTCCCTTTTACTGTTATCAAATGTGTGTGACTAGGTAATGGGTTAAAAGGCTAAGTCTCTAGGGAAGACTTTTAGTGTGTTAAATTTTCAAACAGAAAATTTGCCTTTAGCCCACTTCTCTAGGGTATGGGAGGTGAGCAACTTTCCCGGCCCCAATAAATTTATATTTGTGCCCGGGTTCTGGCTCATATGATTGTAAGAAATACAAGTGGTTGATTTGCTCTAAATGGCAGACAGAGAGAAGTAGGGTTTTACATGAAATTTCAAGACTTCCACTCTCATCAGTCTGACCAAAGGGTTCAGAATTATTTGACACTTGTATTTTATTTACTCACAAAATCTGCATAAGATTATGCAACAATAATAATAAAGCAGCTCAATGGCGCCAAAACAAAATATGAATGAAAAAACACAATGAAATCCGAAAGGATTTACAAGACTTTTGTCTTTCTAGAAGGTTAGCCCCAAGCGGGAAGGGTCACTTAGTGTCCTGGTTTCCAGTTAGTGTTCTTTGGCACTGTCGTAGGGACTTAGCTCATGGCTGTGCTGAAGTTCCTCCGTAGGGATCGGCGAGTGCTGGGTTGACTTGGCTTGCTCGTCAGGTGAGAGTAGCTCCCAGTCGTTCCGGTTACGGCGTCGCGGGATGGCACGGTTCAGGCGTGGTCTCCTCGCGGATTCTGGGTGCGGGGCGTCTTGGCGGCGTTCCCGTCTTGGTGCTTGTGAGTCAGGGATGATCGTCCTGACCACGATGCCCTGCTGATAATCACAGGAGAAGGTGGATGTAGATCTCTATGGCTTAGAGACAAGGGGCTTCAGTCGGCAGGGAATTAGTGGATCCCAACCGGCTAGAAGGCTGCCCTTGTACAATAGCACTAAGAACAAATAATCTGAATTTCAGTTAACAAACTGAGATCAGTAAAACATAAAAGGTGATCAAGTCAGCAACATCACTCTCCATCCAACACCTGGAAAGGAATGTTATCATAAAGTGCAAGATTGCAACCCACAGGCTTCCTACTAAAAATAGACAAAAGGGTTAGTAGGCATAAAATCCGGTTCTGGTACCAAAAGAGTTAAAGTCAAAAACACACACACACACAAATAATCAGTGCACATAAATAGAACAGAATGTTTACCACTTCTTTTCAATAACATATCTACTCCTTATTCATCATTGAACATAGGATCTAGATCAAAAATATGATCTAACAAAAAAACAAATCTCAATCACCAGCCGTCAATAATACTCACTAGTTGGGCTATTAGGACTGGCTGGGAGAGAGGTTGAGTCTGCAATGTTGCTTCAGCCAGGTTTTGGAGGTATTATGAGAGAGTCTGTGTAGGCTACTTTCCTCACTACTCAAATTTTCCCCTTCAATTTTCAAACAATGAGACCCTGTGATTGGTTTATAGCAGTCGACAAGTCACAAGATGACGCTATAATATTATGCATAGTAGTACTGAACAATCACGTGCCGGTTACATCATTATCACATGCCGACATTCAAGAGATCGTGATCCGAAGGGAGATACGTCTTCAAAGGGCGCCGACTGTGGGTGTCATCAGAGGAAGGAATAACCGTGCTTCAAACAGATATCGCTTCGTAATCGGCGGATTGTTTTATGTCACGTGATGGGGGGGGGGGGGGGGGAGTAGAGGAGAAAGGGAGAAAGTGGGGCGTGCTGTCAATTACGTCACAAAATGCATACCTTTCTTGTACTGAAATATTGCCATTTACTGTCCACCCATGCAGCTTTTCATCAATCTTTTGCTTTTGTTTATGAGGATTTTTGTCCACATATTCAGTTATTTGTATTTTTCTTCTAAAAGACATGGATTGCCTTTTCCTCTCTGCCAACTCACTTTTAAGAAAATTTTATCAATATTCAATTCCCTTATAAGAAAATAGTGACCAACTCGCTTATTAAAAAATGAACTGCAAACCAACTCTAAATTGATCCGTCATATAACATAATTTTCTTATAGGCCAAGTTTCCATCGCGGATGGGAGAAGGAATTTGCTTGATTATAAACGAGTTTTCTTTTAAACGAGTTTCTTATATCTGGGTTTGATAATAGATAAGAAAGCCCTTTAAAACAAATCAATTTTCACTTAGGGAATTGTGTTTTTTTCTTTTCATTAGTAAGCGATCGTTTGCTGTTCTTATAAGGATTCGTCCTGTATCCAAGCATTAAAACCAACCTTGTGGCATACTGTAGAGTCCCCAGGGTCATCAGAAAATGTGTGAGAAGTGTGTGATATGCGTGTCTGTGCATGTGTGTGTGTGTTTGTGATTCAAAGGCTAGATGAAATATTGGGTATTTGGGGCCCAGGCCAAAATAAATCCTAGGTCTATACGATTTCTGGCCTAGGCAACTTTGCAGATTTAGTATACTCTGGACTAATGCATACTTTATACGAGGGTATGTTCTGGCCTAGGCCATCTCATACCTCGTGTATATTTTGGACGAGGCATATTCTGACCTGCTACACCAGTCATAAATCAGCTCTACAGTATTGCCATCTGCGAATAGCCCACCCACCACGATCCGCATCATTCATGACAGCTCCTTGTAGTTCAACAGTGCTGCATCACAGTCTGTGCGCAACACACACTCTTCCATCGCACAAGGCCAATATATTAACAACGCTCATACAAACACACACCTGTTGCCATCTCACACACGACTCAGCCGCACATGATCAAACCAAATTCAACAAATATTTCATGGCGATCACCCTGTTTATCTAGAGCACGTGTTTCGCGACGCAGCTGCACACACACACAAAATACACAAACAACCAAAATGTTACACGCACAAACATAACTACATCTGGAAGTTTCTGTATCAAGTAAATATAGACAAAAACAAAGGAAAACAAACAAACACAAACTACTTGTATGGTTGTCACAAGCCGAGTCACTTCTTCAAGTTTCAAAGGCTAAAAGTTAATTTGAAAAAAAAAAGAATTAAAAAACTAGAAGTAAATCTGGTTGTCACCACTCATGACAAATAGTTAGTTATGCTACGGACTTTGTCATGTCATTCTGTCTTGTTCTTGCAAACGTGCAAAGCGGTACTATGTAGGCTTATTATTGCACAATTTGGCGACCGTACGAAAAACAGCGAATCAGTGACTGACACAAAAGATCTAACATATCCTTGGCCATTTCCAAAGACAGGGCTCTATCACTTATCCCAACAAATCCCTGACTTATCAAATTATAAAAAGCCTAAATCTGTTGCAATCTGAGTTTTTAAGCGAAAATCTGCAATTTCACAAATTTAGTCATTAGCGAGGAAGTCATGGTTCAAAGCGCATGGCGGGTAAGAAGCCCACCCCAATTACAAAAGAAACTAAGCAAATTTCAGTCTTATTTTGCCATAAAAGAACGGAATAAGTTTTGTCTAGCATTCGTCTCATGGGCAAGTTTCTGATACAACATTTATCTCACAAACATATGCCACCCCAAATTTCTTACCCATAAAATCGCTTTTTACCCAAAAAAGTGTGAACATTCTTTTCGGCATCTTGTAGTTCGCGCATTTCTATCGCGATTTCGAAAAGTCGCGCTTTTCGAATGCTCCGACTGAAAGTGATCCAGACAATATTACACTGAGGTGTGATTTAAAAGATATGGGCAAGTATTGGTTGGTGTGTCTATGAGATTTACTTTGTGAATGTTATGTTTTTTAGATAAATAATCGCGAAGGTAAAAACATTTAATTAACCCATCCCCACCCCAAAAAGAAAATCAATGTTAAAACGTATTTAACGCAAACGATAAATGAATAATATTTAAATATAAACACTAATTGGACTACTAATAAACATCTGCACACTGAATCAACAACATTATTTAAGTATTCAATAATACAGGATAATGGAGTCGATCCATCAGACAAACAGTCAATGCCAGATTTGTTTTAAAGAAAAAACCCACAACTCCCTTGCTCTTGGACAGTGAACAAGTATGACTGACACTTATAGATTCACCACATATACATTTAACATTTTCACAATAATTTGTTTTCAAAGAATTCAAGCGTAGTCTAAAGATTAAACTTTCAATTCTGTCGATGAAGAAGTGAAGTTATTTTTTTGTGATGATTTTCCATTTAATTTAACATTAGGTTTAATGCGATTATAACAATATTGAATGTCTGAATTCATCAATAAAAACGTTTTAAAATGTTCATGGGATGTTTTATTTATAATTTAAAAAATCTTTCAGATCTAAAAGAATATTAATTGATACTTCAAAATATTCCGAGCTGCATTTCTTGTGCAGAAGTTTGCTGTGGGGTCAGTGTCAAAGGCTTTGCTGAAATCCAGCACAATTACATCGGTCTGTTTCCCTTCATACGACTCAAGGAGATCATTCACTGTAGTGAGGAGTTGTGTCTCGCAAGAATGGCCAGACCTGAAACCGTGATTCTTGTTGGTCAGTATTTACCGCTTCTCCAGGTGATTTCGAAGGTGCCGACAGATAATGTGCCCGAGCAGTTTGCAGGCCACTGAAGTGAGCGAATTTGGTCTGTAGTTTTCTGCTCAATTCCTGTCACCCTTCTTGAATACGGCAGCGATGTTGGCAGAGAGCCAATCTGATGGCAGCTGTCCAGTCTGTAAGGAGTGGTTGAAAATGCAGGTAAGTGGAGGGGCTACAGATTCTGCGCAGGTCTTGAGGACTCTGCTTAGTATGCTGTCTGGGCCTGAGGATTTGGATGGATTGATATTTTTTTGCAAATGGCAGCTGATATTTCTTGGACCGATTCGGAGAGCTTTTCAGACAGTTTTTGTTATGACAGTGATTGTGATTAGAGGTTTAAATAAGTTGATTTTGGTGATATTATAGATGGAAACTACGATGATGTGATAATTTTGAAATTTTCCATTGGAAATGGAGTGACAATCCATTGTGATGCTAGCGAGGAGAGAGAGAAGAAAGAGAGAGAGAGAGAGAGAGAGAGAGAGAGAGAGAGAAGAGAGAGAGAGAGCGAGAGAGACCGAGGAGAGGACATCGAATACTGAAATGTTTAATGAGTAGGCCATAGGCCCATATTCTTGGAGTGTTTGCAAAACATGCATTCATGCAGAAAAAAGAGAAAAAGAGCAGAGAGGGGAGACACATTTGAGAGGGGATACCTCCATAGAGAATAGAGATTCATATTTCCTCCTTCAAAAACAACCTCACCATGAAAGACAGCAATAATTTAAATGAATAAATAGATTAATGTAATTCATATTAATTAATACACCAATCAATCAATCAAGTTAAGAGAGACGAGAGATTGATAGATAGATAGATAGAGAGATATATAGATAGAGAGAGAGAGAAAAAGAGAAAGTGAGAGAGAGAGAGAGAAAAAAGAAAGAGTGAATGAGAGAGAGTTGAGAGAGAGAGATTGAGAGCGATAGAGAGAAAGAGAGAGAGAATGATGAATGATATGAATGAATGAAGGGAGATAATTTTTCTTTATTGAGGATAATATATTAAGCAACATTGCTTTTTTGTATCCAGTGCTCATGCAAAAAAAAGAGAATGAAGAACAGAACCAATACTAAATCCAGAACAACCATAAGAGATTCAAACCTAAACATTGTCCTGCCCCATCCTTCTTTAGACACACACACACACCCACACACACACACCACACACACACACAGCACACACAAACACAACACACACATACACACTCCCCCACCCCTCTATACCATGTATCATAAAAGCATATAAACATGAAGATAGACATAACTCGGGAAAAATGGGAGAGAGAGGAGGAGAGAAAGAGAGAGAGAGAGAGAGAGAGAGAGAGTAGAGAATCTCATCGCATTTCAATATAAAATAGAACACTGTCAAAGTGTCATAATATAAAAAATAGTTTTTAGATGAAAGATTTGTATTAGCATACCATATACATAGATATCGCGAGACGAAGAGAGAGAACCCGATTCATGACGAATATGAGTCCACTTACCTCCACAACGAGAGAGATAGAGATGGGGGGGAGGAGAGAGAGAGGAGAGAGAAGAGAGAGAGAGAGAGATTCACTACGGATTGAATTTTTAGATGAAAAGATTTGTATTAGCATACATTATTTGACCTAATGCATGAAAACGTACTTTTTTGCATGTGCTTGGATATGGTGCACAAAACAAAAGCAGAACAAAAAAAAGGAAAACTAAATAAACCGAGAGATGATGAGAAAACAAAGGGAATCTAATTAAATGTAAATTCAATTTGCATGGCAAGAGAGAGAATGTAACAAGCTGTAAGTCTACACCCCCTTCACCGGCAGCGTTAGTCTGCAGACTGCGCCAGAATTCCACCTACTCCAACCAGCCAATGATGCTGACCCACCGATTTTCTGCGACTGTGAAGTGGCCGTACCGCCGCTAAACTGAACGAACCCGTACAGACATCAAGTGGCCTTGAGAACGATGCAAAACTATTGGGTATTGCTTTTGCAGACCTAGTCATGTATCTGGAAGATGAGCTGTTAAAAGTCCCACATGTTGTCAAGCTTGCTGAAGTTGTTTCTCTGTACCATGGACGGTTGGTTAAACTAGGACACAGCTGCAAATTACGGGAAAATTCAACAAGGCTGAAGGAGAAACGTTTAGCCCACATTCCTGGTCTTGTTGCTCACAAAAAAGGACGAGACATTCTGCTGACCTTGGACACAAGCGTTGGAAATGCCGTGTCAAAGGCAATGGACAATACCCAAACCACGGAGGCACTAATTTGGGCCCAAGCTGCAAAAATCATACGTGCTAACATGTTCAGTGAATGCTATACCTTTAATGGCTACTTCCAGAAGGGCTGTCAAGAGACAGGAGTACCTCTTGTTCTACACTCATTCGTTGACATGATTCTTGAAGGGCCAGGCATTGCAAAAAGCGGAAAGCGAAACACAAACCCTGCAAGCTTGTCGATTGCTCAACTGCTCAAATACAATGCTGTGAAACGGACTGCACGAGCTGCACATCCAACAAAGTACCGTCACGATCGAGATAAAGAAACTCCGTTTCCACTGTATATGGGACTCCTCATTCACACACACACGCGCAAGAAAGGCCTCATAGATAAGTTTCACAATGTTGGAGTATCAGTATCCTCCAAGAGAATCAATCAACTAACACATGAGCTGTCCAATGCCGTTTGTGCACACTACAAGAAGGAAGGTATTGTTGTTCCACCTGGCCTCCACAAACCCGTCTTCACAACAGGAGCTGTGGACAACGTGGACCACAAT
>CM065690.1:6789860-6830052 GCA_017654935.2 Phymorhynchus buccinoides
GGAGCTCATGGCCCTTCTCTCAGTTGCCTCATAGAATGGTACTCCCTATATATCTCTCTGGGAGGAAGAGCATCTCTCCTTGGGACGACTCTCTCTCAGACGATCATGACCTGCTGACTCTGACGATCGTCGTCTTCTGCATCGTCCTACTCTGTAATGATCTCTATACTGCTCTCGACCGATTGACGACTGGGGCTCTTCCCTGAGATATCCGTTACTTCGGGTGAGGAGAGAGACCTGACTCTCTCTCGTCTCTGTCTCCTGCAGATCCTGAGTCTACGCAAGAGGCTCTTGCTCTCTATCTCCCCTCTCTCTCTCTACTTGCTCCTCTTACGTCCTCTCCCTCTCTCTGGCTCTTCTTCTCTCTCTCTCCCTCTTCTCTCCTGCTCAGCAGATTCTCTCCCTCTCTCTCTCCTCTCGTCTCTCTGCACTCTTACTTCCTTGCTCTCCCCCTCTCTTTCTCTCTCTTCTCTCTTCTGAACCTGCTCTCCTAGACATTTTGACTGATAGGATTCCCCTCGTTCCAATTCTTCCTTGAGTGAGTCATTCCTAGTTTACTTAGTATTGACGAGATGACCCGAGAGAGCACCGGTGATTCCTCCTCGCTTTCTCAGCGAGAGAGAGACTCCGATTGTTTTGAATGAGAGACGACGAGATGACGATGAGAGGGATTGAGAGGAGAGAGAGAGGGAGAGAGAGGAGAGAGAGAGAGACGATGAGGACTAGAGAGAGAGAGAGGGAGATTGCAGACCCGAGCGGACGCCATCCGCGAGAGAAGAGAGAGTGAGAGAGAGCGGAGACCTGCCCGAGAGAGCAGAGAGAGAGGACTCGGAGATGAGAGCAGAGCAGGAGAGAGAGAGAGAAGAGGGCGAGAAAGAGAAGAGAGAGAGGGAGAGAGAGAGAGAGAAGGGAGCGGAGAGAGAGAGAGAGGGAGAGAGATGAGAGAGAGAGACCCGAGAGAGAGAGAGGGGAGAGGAGGGAGAGATGAGAGGGAGAGAGAGAGAAGAGAGAGGTGCAGGAGATAAGAGGAGAGAGAGAGGCGGAGATGAGAGAGAGGAGAGAGAGGATGGGGGAGGGAGAGGAGGGAGGGAGTGTTGAAGAGAGGGAGAGAGAGAGGGAGAGAGAGAGAGAGAGAGAGAGAGGAGAGAGAGAGAGAGAGAGAGGGCGGGAGAGGGAGAGAGGGGCGAAGAGAGAGGCGACGGAGAGGAGAGATAGAGAGAGAGAGAGGGAGGGAGAGAGGGAGGGAGAGAGGGAGAATAGAGAGAGGGAGAGAGAGGAGAGAAGAGAGAGAGAGAGAGAGAGAGAGAGAGAGAGAGAGAGAGGGGGAGAGAGGGTGAGGGAGAGAAGGAGCAGAGATGAGATGAGAGAGAGAGAGGGGAGGGGGGAACGAGAGGGAGGAGAGAGGGATGCGAGAGAGGGAGGAGAGAGAGAGAGGAGGATTGGAGAGAGAGAGAGAGGAGGGAGAGAGAGAGGGATGAGAGAGAGAGAAGGAGAGGAGAGTCTGTCTGTCTGTCCTGTCATGCCCCAATGGGTGTTCCTCTGGTCTGTGGCCGTCTGGGTTCTGTCTGGTTGGTGTCTGTTGTCTGATTGACTTGTCGATGATCAGTTTGTTTCATTTGCCCTTGAAAGCCGTGGATGCTGAACTGATGCTGCTAACTGAGCTACTGGTATGTGGGAGACGTTTGTGTGGGCAAGTGGTGGGTGGAATGCCTCGGTGCAGCATATTCATACGGGGAGCTGGACAGACCCGCGCCCCCCGCGCAACATCCACGATCGAGAGCCCTATATATCCCACAGGCCTACCCTCCCCGTGGGATAAACGGGGGGGGTCTTTTCCACAAAAATAGTTCCTAAAAAATAGTTTCCTCCTTCCCTTACCTCCCCCCCCCCTCCTGCCTCCTTCCACCTCCGGGTTTGCCTCCTGCCAAAACGCCTTTTCTATTCCTCCTCCAGTTCTCCAACCTTCTTTCTGACGTTCGCGTCTGTGTTGTAACTAAACTTAAACTATAACTACCCTGTAATTATTCTTTCTGCTCTGATAATCATCCTGTATATCTGCCACTCGACTGTACCTTTCTGCCTTGGTGCTGACTTCCTTTCTGTTACTCTGGCCTTTTTTTTTTTTTTTTTTTTTCTTTTTTCCTTTGAGAGATTGAGAGAGAGAGAGGAGGAAGGGGTTGGAGAGGGGGGACTCTGCTGAAGGGAAGTCAGAGAATACTGACCTGAAGTCAGCTATCCCTACCTTATTAGCCTGACCTATCTGTCATATACTAACTGGTCCAGCTCTACTCTGTCATAACATGTCAAATGTATCACCAGCAACGCAGCCGGTATATATTTGTGAAAAAATACCGGTATAATACTGGTACAGAAATCCGTACAGGTACCCAGCTCTATTGCCCTCAATTAGGCCTGCAATTCTCGATCTTTCTTTTTAAAAAAAACTAGTTACTAGTCTAGTCTAGTCCCCGAGCCGAAGGTTCGGGGAGCTATTGTTTTTGTCTGATCCGTCCTCCGTGCCTCCGTCCGTTTGTTTAAAAAACTATTCAGTTACTGTTATTAGTCCCCGAGCCGAAGGTTCGGGGGAGCTATTGTTTTTGTCTGGTCTGTCCGTCCGTCCGTCCGTCCATCCGTCCGTCCGGCTATTCGTCCGTTTTTCTCAAAAAAAACTATTCAGTCTATCATCAAATTTGGTATAATAGTTTGCCAAGATGCAAGCTATCCATGATGTATTTCGTTTTACATAAGGTCAAGGTCGCGCCAGTTACGGGGTTCAACCCCCAAAACACATAATCACATAATATCTCGCGAAGTTTTGCATGTATTTCAATGCAGCTGTTTTCACAAACATTTCTTGATGAATGGTCTATAACACAGTTGCCATGAATGTTTCTGTGCGCGCGTTTGCGCATGATCGCGCGCGCTCAAATCACGCGTCCGAACCCCAAGGCTATATATCAAAAACTTATTCAGTTACATGCTGTTTTGATGCGTTTTGAATGTATGCGTACAGCCGACACATTCCGATTTAGGAGGAGCTCGGCGATGCTGCGAGGGGACTTTGCAGTCGCCTCGGCGTTGCACTGATTGAACTTTTTCCCCCACATTATTTCACAAGGAAGCAAAAAGCAAATACGAGACACAAGGCAAATCAATACGTAAAGAAGACAAACAGACCAATTCTCTATCTTTGTTCCTCTTCTGGAATTCAGTGTATGCATGTGTGTGTGTGTATGTGCGTGCGTGCGTGTGTGAGCACGCGCGCGCGCGCGTGTAACTGTGCATTTGTGTTTTCTTTCCTTTTTTTTAGACAATTTTAGAACAACTGTTTGCATCATCAAATACGTCAAACTAAACTTGACGTCACTGGAAGGCATCTGAACAAGTACAGGACACTCGGCATATAACTTATCGACCCTTATTTTTTTAACAGAAGGGGTGGGGGATTGTGATGATGGTCAGCTTATCCGAGGAGAGTTTGCGTATTAAGGGTCGAATTATCCGAAGTGTCGATTATCCGAGGTCGAATTATCCGAGGTGACTTTACAGAGAGAAAGAAGGCTTGTGGACCGGACCAAGCCTTAGGGTTGATTAATCCGAAGTGTCGAATTATCTGAGGTAGACTTATGCGGTGTCGACTATATAAGAACACATTTTGAAGTTTGTTTCTATAACCAAGTTGAATGCGGAAAAGGGAAAGGAGAAAAAAAGAAAGAAAGACGGCAAAACTAAACGAAGAGAAAATCCCTTTTCCTAATTTGGTGCATGTTTTACATAATAAAATCAACATAGTCTACTAAGAAGAAGATTTAAAGGTTCCTACAACTACTCAGCTAACAAGGTTTGTTTCCCTTTTACTGTTATCAAATGTGTGACGAGGTAATGGGTTAATAGTCTAAGCCTCTAGGGAAGACTTTTTTTGTGTTAAATTTTCAAGTAGAAAATTTGCCTTTAGCCCACTTCTCTAGGGTATGGGAGATGAGCACACCCTTTCCACGGCCCCAATAAATTTATATTTGTGCCAGGGTTCCGGATCATATGATTGAATGAAATACAAGTGGTAGATTTGCTCTTAATGGAAGACAGAGAGAAGTAGGGTTTTACATGAATTTTCAAGACTCCCACTCTCATCAGTCAGACCAAAGGGTTCAGGATTTTTTGACACTTGTATTTTATTTACTCCTAAAATCTGCATGAGATTATGCAACAATACTAATAAAGCAGCTCAATGGAGCCAAAACAAAATATGAATAAAAAAAAAACCAATGAAATCCAAAAGGATTCACAAGACTTTTGTCTTTATAGAAGGTTCGCCCCATGCCAGAAGGGTCACTTAGTGTCCTGGTTTCCAGTTAGTGTTCTTTGGCACTGTCGTGGGGACTTAGCTCATGGCTGTGCTGAAGTTCCTCCGTAGGGATCGGCGAGTGCTGTGGTTGGCTGGGCTTGCTCTTCAGATGAGAGTAGCTCCCAGTCGTTCCGGTTACGGCGTCGCGGGATGGCACGGTTCAGGCGTGGTCTCCTCGCGGATTCTGGGTGCGGTGGCGTCTTGGCGGCGGCCCCGTCTTGTTGCTTGTGAGTCAGGGATGATCGTCCGGCCCCACGATGCCCTGCTGATAATCACAGGAGAAGGTGGATGTAGACCTCTATGGCTTAGAGACAAGGGGCTTCAGTCGGCAGGGAATTAGTGGATCCCAACCGGCTAGAAGGCTGCCCTTGTACAATAGCACTAAGAACACATAATCTGAATTTCAGTTAACAAACTGAGATCAGTAAAACATAAAAGGTGATCAAGCCAACATCACTCTCCATCCAACACCTGGAAAGGAATGATATCATAAAGTGCAAGATTGCAACCCACAGGCTTCCTACTAAAAATATACAAAAGGGTTAGTAGGCATAAAATCCGGTTCTGGTACCAAAAGAGTTAAAGTCACAAAAAAAAAACACACACACAAATAATCAGTGCACATAAAATAGAACATAATGTTTACCACTTCTTTTCAATAACATATCTATCTATTCCTTTATTCATCATTGAAAATAGGATCTAGATCAAAAATATGATCTACCAAAAAAACAAATCTCAATCACCAGCCGTCAATAATACTCACTAGTTGGGCTATTAGGACTGGCTGGGAGAGAGGTTGAGTCTGCAATGTTGCTCCAGCCAGGTTTTGGAGGTATTATGAGAGAGTATGTGTAGGCTAACTTTCCTCACTACTCAAATTTTCCCCTTCACTTTCAAACAACGAGACCCTGTGATTGGTTTATAGCAGTCGACAAGTCACAAGATGACGCTATAATATTATGCATAGTAGTACAGAACAATCACGCGCCGGTTACATCATTATCACATGCCGACATTCCTTCCTGGATCGGGAAACGAAGAGTCGTCTTCAAAGGGCGCCGACTGTGGGTGTCATCAGAGGAGAATACCGTGATCAAACAGATATCGCTTCGTAAATTTTATTCAATCGGCAGTTGTTTTATGTCACGTGATGGGGGGGGGGGGGGGAGTAGAGGAGAAAGGGAGAAAGTGGGGCGTGCTGGTCAATTACGTCACAAAATGCATACCTTTCTTGTACTGAAATATTACCATTTACTGTCCACCCATGCAGCTTTTCATCAATCCTTTGATTTTGTTTATGTGGATTTGTGCCCACATATTCAGTTATTTGTATTTTTCTTCTAAAAGACATGGATTGCCTTTTCCTCTCTGCCAACTCACTTTTAAGAAAATGTTGTCAATGGTAATTCTCTTATAAGAAAATAGAAGCTCGCTTATTAGAAAATGAACTGCAAACCAACTCTCGCGTATGACATAATTTTCTTATATCCAAGTTTCCATCGCGGATGGGAGAAGGAATTTGCTTGATTATAAACGAGTTTTCTTATAAGCGAGTTTCTTATATCTGAGTTTTGATAATAGATAAGAAAGAAGTTCGGCAGGGAATGTTTTTTGCTTCGATTATAAGCGAGTTTCTTATAAGCGGATTCGGCTGTATCCAAGCAAAACCAACCCAGCTACTGTAGGGTCCCCTGGGTACAGAATGTGTGTGTGGGTGTGGTGCGTGCGTGGTGCTGTGTGTGTGTGTTTGTGATTCCAAAGGCTAGATGAAATATTGGGTATTTGGGGCCCAGGCCAAAATAAATCCTAGGTTATACTCTGGCCTAGGCTACTTTATACCTGGGTATGTTCTGACCTAAGCTACTTCATACCAGGGTATATTCTGGCCTATACCATTGTATACCCGGGTATATTTTGGACGAGGTATATTCTGACTTGCTACACCAGTGTTCAGCTCTGCAGTATTGCCATCTCCGCATAGCCCACCCACCACGATCCGCATCATTCAATGACAGCTCCTTGTAGTTCAACAGTGCTGCATCACAGTCTGTGCGTCTCTTCCATCGATTGGCCAATATATTAACAACGACACCTGTTGCCATCTCCACACGACTCAGCCGCCATGATCAAACCAAATTCAACAAATATTTCATGGCGATCTCCCTGTTTATCTAGAGTTGTGTTTCGCGACGGAGCTGCAGTCTCACAGAAAATAAAAAACAACCAAAATGTTACCCAAAACATAACTACATCTGGAAGTTTCTGTATCAAGTAAATATAGACAAAAACAAAGGAAAACAAACAAACACAAACTAAATATGGTTGTCACAAGCCGAGTCAAACTTCAAGTTTCAAAGGCTAAAAGTTAATTTGAAAAAAAAAAGAATTAAAAAACTAGAAGTAAATCTGGTTGTCACCACTCATGACAAATAGTTAGTTATGCTACGGACTTTGTCATGTCATTCTGTCTTGTTCTTGCAAACGTGCATTGGGTACTATGTAGGCTTATTATTGCACAAATTGGCGAACTTGAAACATCGAATCAGTGGTAAAACAAAACATCTAACATATCCTTGGCCATTTCCAACAGACAGGGCTCTCACAACGCATCAAATTGTGACTTTTCAAATTATAAAAAGCACAAATCTGTTGCAAGAAACAAGTAAAATCGGCAATTTCACAAATTTAGTGTAACAGATGGTCATGTTTCAAGACAGCCAATTTGTGCATTAGTATACTGCAGGACAAAAGAAACTACACACGTGCATTTTATATGCGCATAAAAGAACGGATAAGTTTTGTTGCATTCGTTCGATTAGTTTCGATACAACAGCTCAACAAACAATGCCACCCCAAATTTGAAAACCATAAAATCGTGTCTGCACAAAAAAGTGTGAACATTTATGCTGAAAAGGCAACACGAAACAGCACTAACATCATACAAAGAGTCCTCTGGTAGAACATGCTAATGTAAGAATGGACAAACCCATCACATACACGCAAATAATTTAAAAGAAATGGCCCATTATTGGTTTGTTTCAATAAAACATTTACTTTCAAAATGTTATGTTTTTTAGATCAACACTCGCGAAGGTAAAAACATCCAATTAGGCCTATTTCACCCGGTTGATGGAAATTAACATTAAAGATTATTATTTGTATTAATATAATTTACATTAAATATTATTTTTCTTTGTTATCGATATTTGGTTTGGACCTGATTATGATAATATTTTTTAATAAACCCAAAATGTTTTCGCAATAAAGTGAATTTCCCTGGCACCTGTGCTTCAGACAAAAAAGAAGAAGAAGAAAACCTATCCATTCTGACCTAGCATCCATCATATGGGACGCACCTGTCTTTCACCATAAATATCAAACTAAAAGCTTAACATTTGAAATAAATGCTTAAAACTGCGTTCCTGTGTTTAAGACAACGTTGTTAAAAAGCAAAATGTTGGCAGAAATGGGTTTTAAGATTTATTAGAAATGACGTCTGTTTCACTCTCTGGGAAGTCCCAGTTATCGCGATCAGCATCTCTGGACAACACTCCACCTACATAGTGATATACCGAGTCAACTCAACTACACTTTATTATAATAATAATAATAATAATAATAATAATAATAATAATAATAATAGTAGTAGTAGTTATCTAGCGCTTTACCTAAAATGAACCCAAAGCGCTTTACAATCGAATATTCATCAACAAATAGACAACAAAAATAGTGTTTAAGAATGACACAAACCAGCAACAACGCATATACAAAGCAACTCACACACACACACACACACACACACACACAGACTCATTATTCATCTTTCATTCAGTCAGCCATAGCAACTGAGTTGCACGGACTGAGCACATACACCAACACACATACACAATAATGCAAATAGTGCAAAATGCACCCCCCTCCCCACACAAACACCAGCACCCCTCAACACGCACACACTCACACCACACAGAGATCTTTATTAAGACAAGGAAAAAAGTAATTTGTAAAACGTATGCGATATATACACAGTGATAAATGTGGCAAGAGAGTATAATGTAAATAACGCGAACACTGATAGACATCTTGATAACCACTATTCCCTCTCTGTCTTCTTATTTATTTCTCTGTTTCTGGCCCTTGGTTTTTCATTTCTATTGTTTGGATAGGATACAATCAACTGACGCTTAGAGAGTTGGTATTCTCTTATTTTATTATTCTTTGTGGTTTTGATATATGTCTTTTTTCTTTATGATCGTGTCCTTACTTGACTTTCCCTTTCCCTTTTTTCATGTTGCATGTAGACTATGTGTGCGAGAGAGAGAGAGAGAGAGAGAAGAGAGAGAGAGAGAGAGAGAGAGAGAGAGAGAGAGAGAGAGAGAGAGAGAGAGAGAGAGAGATAGAGAGAGAGAGAGAGAGAGACAGAGAGAGACAGAGAGAGAACATCGAATACTGAAATGTTTAATGAGTAGGCCATAGGCCCATATTCTTGGAGTGTTTGCAAAACATGCATTCATGCAGAAAAAGAAAAAAGTCAAGCTTTAGACACATTTGAACATACCTCCATATGCCAAATTCATATTTCCTCCCCAAAAACAACCTCACCAAAATAACAAGAATTAATAAATGAATAAAACAAATAAATAAATAAATAAATAAATAAATACACCAATCAATCAATCAAGTTAAGAGAGAGAGAGATTGATAGATAGATAGAGAGAGAGAGATTGAGAGAGAGAGAGAGAGAGAGAGAAAGGGAGAGATTGAGAAAGAGAGAAAGAGTGAGAGAGAGATTGAGAGAGAGAGATTGAGAGAGAGAGAGAGAAAGAGAGAGAGAATGAATGAATGAATGAATGAATGAATGAATGAATAAGTTTTCTTTATTGAGGATAATAGATTAAGCAACATTGCTTTTTTTTCGTCCAGTCCTCATGCAAAAAAAAAAAAGAAAATGAAGAAAAGAAACCAAACATAAATACAAAGAACAACCAAAAAAAATGAGAGAGAGAGAGAGAGAGAGAGAGAGAGAGAGAGAGAGAGAGAGAGAGAGAGAGAGAGAGAGAGAGAATCTCATCGCATTTCACATATAAAATAGAACAATATCAAAAGTGTCATAAATATAAAAAATAAGTTTTTAGATGAAAAGATTTGTATTAGCATACATATACATGAGATAATCAGCGAGACGAAGAGAGAGAACCCGAGCATGACGAATATGAAGTCAACCTACCTCCACAACGAGAGAGATAGAGAGGGGGGGGGGGAGGAGAGAGAGAGAGAGAGAGAGAGAGAGAGAGAGAGAGAGAGAGATTCACTACGGATTGAATTTTTAGATGAAAAGATTTGTATTAGCATACATTATTTGACCTAATGCATGAAAACGTACTTTTTGCATGTGCTTGGATATGGTGCACAAAATAAAAGCAGGACAAAAAAGAGGAAAACTAAATAAGTCGAGAGATGATGAGAAAACAAAGGGAATCTAATTAAATGTAAATTCAATTTGCATGGCAAGAGAGAGAATGTAACAAGCTGTAAGTCTACACCCCCTTCACCGGCAGCGTTAGTCTGCAGACTGCGCCAGAATTCCACCTACTCCAACCAGCCAATGATGCTGACCCACCGATTTTCTGCGACTGTGAAGTGGCCGTACCGCCGCTAAACTGAACGAACCCGTACAGACATCAAGTGGCCTTGAGAACGATGCAAAACTATTGGGTATTGCTTTTGCAGACCTAGTCATGTATCTGGAAGATGAGCTGTTAAAAGTCCCACATGTTGTCAAGCTTGCTGAAGTTGTTTCTCTGTACCATGGACGGTTGGTTAAACTAGGACACAGCTGCAAATTACGGGAAAATTCAACAAGGCTGAAGGAGAAACGTTTAGCCCACATTCCTGGTCTTGTTGCTCACAAAAAAGGACGAGACATTCTGCTGACCTTGGACACAAGCGTTGGAAATGCCGTGTCAAAGGCAATGGACAATACCCAAACCACGGAGGCACTAATTTGGGCCCAAGCTGCAAAAATCATACGTGCTAACATGTTCAGTGAATGCTATACCTTTAATGGCTACTTCCAGAAGGGCTGTCAAGAGACAGGAGTACCTCTTGTTCTACACTCATTCGTTGACATGATTCTTGAAGGGCCAGGCATTGCAAAAAGCGGAAAGCGAAACACAAACCCTGCAAGCTTGTCGATTGCTCAACTGCTCAAATACAATGCTGTGAAACGGACTGCACGAGCTGCACATCCAACAAAGTACCGTCACGATCGAGATAAAGAAACTCCGTTTCCACTGTATATGGGACTCCTCATTCACACACACACGCGCAAGAAAGGCCTCATAGATAAGTTTCACAATGTTGGAGTATCAGTATCCTCCAAGAGAATCAATCAACTAACACATGAGCTGTCCAATGCCGTTTGTGCACACTACAAGAAGGAAGGTATTGTTGTTCCACCTGGCCTCCACAAACCCGTCTTCACAACAGGAGCTGTGGACAACGTGGACCACAATCCCTCACCATCTACTGCAAAGGGTTCGTTTCATGGGACAGCAATCTCAGTACGTGCAAAAACATTGCAATGATGTTCCAACCAAGGGCCTCTGTCTGAGTTGGGCTTCCTTCCACGCAAATGAGCACCAGCAGGTCAAACCAAAGTGCCCAGGTAGACTTCTTCCATTGTTTGAAGATCCTGCCCAGTCGCCTGCTATGATCCACCATGCCATGGATGTTATCAAGAATGCTACCAAATACCTCAACCCTGGACAGATTCCAGTCATGACGTGTGATCAACCTCTGTTCAAAATTGCAAAGACCATCCAATGGACATGGCCAGAGCAATACGGAGAAGACAGTCTAGTCGTTGTCATGGGAGGATTTCACATCGAACAGGCAGCTTGGAGTGCTATAGGGACATGGCTGGAAGACAGCGGATGAACGCAGGCTATTTCTGAGTCTGATGTTGTGGGACCAGCTACAGCAAACAGCTTGCTGAATTGTGGAGACCTTAAGAAGACCAGGTACGCTCATGAAGTTACTGTTGCTGCTTTGTTTCTGCTTCAAACTGAAGCTTACCAACAGTACACTGCACAGCTGAAAGAGGCCGAGAGCAGACTGTCATTCATGGAGTGGAAGTCTGAAAAGCAAAAGAAGCATCCTCAGTTTCTCTACTGGTCGCTGGTAATGGAGTTTGAACTGTCCATTCTCACGTTTGTGAGGTCTCTCAGAACCTCAAGCTTCCCCCTGTACATGCAGTCCCTTGAAGAACTTCTGCCATGGTTCTTCCTCCTTGATCACTATCACTATGTGCGCTGGCTGCCTGTCCATCTACGGGACATGAAATAACTGCCGACCAAAGCTCCAGAGATTGCCCAGGCTTTTGCTGCAGGAAAGTTCACCGTCCAGAAGACAGACAAAGCTTTCTCATCCATCGCTTTGGACCACGCCCATGAGCAAATGAACAAGATGGTCAAAGGTGAAGGAGGGGCTATTGGACTCACAGAAAATGCAGCTGCGTTTGAATGTTGGATGACAGCTGGGCCAGAAATGGCACGAATCGTTCAGGAGTATGAACAGACAACGATGTCAGCAAGTAACAGTGACAAAATGCACCATGAACAGACTGAGAGTCACCAGAAACGGTTCAAAATCGACCTTGACTTACTCAGAAAGAAACTGTCGTATGTGGGGAATCCTTTTGCAGAAGAGAGTGAAGAACTTCTGTCTCTGTCTACCAAAGACGTTGCAAATGTCGAAGTTGTAAAAACAGTGATGAATGCCAAAGAGATAGGCAAAGCAGAGTACCTGGCGTTTCTTGATGAGAGACTACAGCAAAGAACAAAGCTACTGTCAGACTCTGTGCAAATGAAGAGAGTTGCCTTGTTCAGCAATCAGAATAAGTCCTCACAGAAGACCAAAGACCTCAAACTGAAGACAGCCAAAACCAACTGTGGCTTGTTTTCAAGACTGTACATCGGATGTCAGGCTAGAAGAGGTGATCTCTAGGAATTTTTTAGCACGAGAATCAGTCCTTTCCACCATCAATATCAGATTCTGGAGATCTGCGGCAAGGCAGTAAATCAGACCTCCTTAATTCAGTGCTTTGAAAGAAATCATGACCCGGTTCTCAGTGAGCCACACGTGTCAGCTGTTGTCATTGATGGTGCCGCCCTTGTGCACATTCTAAAACCAGGACAAGCCCAAACCTTCCAAGACTACAGTGACTCTGTTTTTCTGCCACACATCCCGACGTGCCTGGCTACTGCGGATCGTGTCGACGTTGTCTGGGACTGTTATCGTGACGACAGTCTGAAATCGTCAGTAAGGAAGAAGCGAGGGTCTGGCATCAGAAGAAGAGTGAATGCAGATGTTGCGCTGCCACGCAACTGGCCCGAGTTCCTTCGAAATAGCCAGAACAAAACAGAGCTGTTTCATTTCTTGTCTGAAAATGTCAAGCTTGTCAAGGAAGAAGGGAAAATGGTCATCGCAACACAAGGCGTGGATATTGTCAGTTCTAGTGACGTTTCAGAAGACCAGAAATCCCGGCTGTCACCCTGTTCACATGAAGAAGCGGACACAAGACTCATTGTACACTGTTTTGACCTGGCCCAGACGAAGCACAGGGACGTGATGATCAGACTTCGACACTGATGTTGTCGTGCTGGCCACAGCTCATTACCATTCACTCAAGCTAGACACATTGTGGATTGCATTTGGTGCTGGGACACATTATCGCTTTCTCCCTGCTCATGCCTTTGCCACCACACTGGGGCCAGAGAAAGCAGCAGCATCTCTGATGTTTCACTCACTAACAGGTTGTGACTTCATCGGTGTTGGAAAGAAAACCTGCTGGGAGGTGTGGATGTCTGATCCAGAATTCACAAAGCTTTTCCTCAAGATGCTGACTTCACCAGAGACACTGCAGGGCAGTTTTCCTCAGGTTGAACGGTTTGTGTCACTGATGTATGACAAAACTAGTGTCCACAGCAGTGTGAATGACACCAGAAAGCACCTGTTCACAAAGAAAGGGCGCATGCTGGAAATGATCCCACCAACTCAAGCTGCCCTTCAAGAGCACACAAAACGTGCTGTCCTTCAAGCCCTCATATGGAAGGAAGCAGTTATTGCCCAGCCAGAGATGCATGATCCAGAACAGTGGGGATGGGCCAGAAAATACGGCACTTACAGGCCTGTGTGGACCACTCTTCCCGAGGCCTCAAAGATCTGCACTGAGTTAGTCAAGTGCGGGTGCAAGCTGGACAAAAAAGGGTGCACAGGCAACTGCAAATGTGTGGGAGCAGATCTTCCATGCACAGCACTCTGTGCTTGTGATGGCAAGTGTCAACGTGACTGAACAGTGTGAACAAATCTGGCCGACGTTCATGGACTTCTGACAGTGTGAGTTTCTGTCTTGTGTATCACCATCTAAAAAGTTGTGATGAGTGTTTGTCAAACATATTTTATTTTTCTTAACAGTTTGAAAGAATGTAGTCTATAAATGTGTGAATTTGCAAGTTAGAAAAAATGTAGGTTGACTGTGTAGCTAATACTAGAGTCGTTATTGCAACATCATTCATAAAAATACATACGATTCAGGGGTTGCAGTAGATTGGTCTAAAAGATAATTATATGTGACATAATGTTTCTTGACTTTGTTTAAAAATGTGTGACAATGTACCTTTTGCAAGGTAAAAGTCTGTCTGACAAGAATGGGTTGATTTGTTTACACACCCAACACACGCGCATCTGACAACAATGGGTTGATTTGTTTACACACCCAACACACGCGCATCTGACGACAATGGGTTGATTTGTTTACACACCCAACACACGCGCGCATGTGGAACGTTCGTTATCAGAAGCCGTATAAGGACTAAATGCTTAAAAATGCAGATTTTATTTATGTGGGAAGTTTTTTTTACCTGTCTCCATTTCAAAGAGAGGGTATTAACAAACATCACTTTGGCTTTTTGTGTAGAAAAAAAATTCTGATTTTGCAGACAGTGAGGATTATACTCTGCGTCCCTTGCAAAAATGCGTTTTGGGGGTATGCTTAAAAAACGTCCCATCATTTTCTTCACAGCTCTCTTAGAGCTTGCCCCCCGGCTGTTTCTGGATCCTGAAACATGCCTCTATCACTGTGCAAAGTGTCATACTGGTATCCAGAAGTGAACAATTCAAGCGAACAATGCCAACTCTGCCTGCCGCCAACACACAGCACGAGAAAAGGAGCCTAGCGCTAGCTGCTCTACCAAAGACTAGGTCTACTGGGATGAAACAAGACAAGAAAGAAACATGGGCCTACACGTGAAAAGAGCATGAGAGTGAGAGTGTGTGACTGTGAGTCTAATCTTGCTAGGGTCACTAGATTAATACATGCGTAAACCATGTCCATGTGTAAACGAATTTAAAAACAAACATTATGAAAGATTCTCACGGGAATTAGAAAAGCAGTCACAACTCTGATCTCGAAAAACGCACGCACGTACGCACGCACGCACGCACGCACGCACACGCACGCACACACACACACACACACGAACAACCGAGAAAAAGGGAAAAAAGACTCAACTAGAAGGGACTTTAGACTTGAAATTAAACTTGGTAACACTTTGAATCAATCAAACGGGAACAATGACGTCACTTAGAAAAACACAGCCAAAGGTGATGAAATAAATCTTATTCTCAAGAAAATAATATTAAACACCCTCTGACGTGTTTCAGGACGTTCGTGCATGTCGGAAATGTTATAAGACGGTGCATGGTTCGATCCTGGAGATACTGCAATACCAGGACAAACCCGAACTTGCAAAATTAATTTTATTATCAAACTTTGCCTACATATATATACCAAATATCCCACGATGTCATGAGACCCTGGGTCAAGGGTCCTATGATCAATCTATGATCAACTTATATACGACGCGCATTTTAGCGCCAGGGGGCAATCAAACCAGTAGGGGCTTAGCACGTGATATTCTTAGTTGGGCGTAGTGAGAGAGAGAGAGAGAGAGAGAGAGAGAGAGAGAGAGAGAGAGAGAGAGAGAGAGAGAGAGAGAGAGAGCGAGAGAGAGCGAGAGAGAGAAACTTGAAATATTTTAATGTCTTTAGGCCATGGGCACATAAACATTGGGGAGAATGGGGGAACATAAATAGTAATACAGAAAAAGAAAGAAAAGGAAAATAAGTATAAATTGCACGTTCTTGGCAATTACTTTCGATATCTACATAGAATAGACAATTAACTGGTTCAACACAAACACAAATAATACTTAACAATCAAAATCATTTCTTAATATATAGTTGAACATTAATGTTTAGCCTTCCAAAAATTGCTGTCTTTGTCTCATGGCGTGGAAGATATACTTGGAAACTAAAATAGAAAGTGTTTTACATTCTCCGTCAAGTAGTCTCTCCAGTGGAACATTGATTCCATTTGCAAAATATCTATTTCTAAGCTCTGAATACAAAGGGCAATGATACAAAAAATGCAGTTCATCCTCTAACATGTTTTTACACTTCGGACAATACGATTGTGTTACATCTATACCATATCTGTTCATATTTTTGTTAATTGGTAATACTCCACATCTAATCTGAGTTAAAGCCACATGGAAGCAAAAAATATCAATTTCATTTAAGTATGTACATAGTGCAAGATTGTTCTTAACCAGGCTGTATCTTTCTTTATCTCGGATTGCACCAGACCATTCTTGAAAGAACATGTCTATTAAACGCTGCTTAAATTCACTTATAAACACATTAATATTTGCGACCCCTTGATTTAACCAGACTTGGTAGAAACCTGCATTTGAAAGCATTTCTTTCACTTCAGTAGCCCAGCATCTTTTACCATCATTATCCATGGACATCATCATTAAATAAGCTTGTTTAGGTAATCTATCATTATCCATAGTTAACAGTCTAAACCAATATTTAATGCATCGTATACGTGAGTTTACAAACAGTGGGTATCTACCTAACTCTCCATAAATCATTTTATTTGGCGTTTTCAATGGCAATCCCAAATATCTTTTGCAAGCTAATAAGTGTACTTTTTCAATGTGGTCTAACCGCTTAAAACCCCAAATCTCAGAAGAATACAATAAAATAGACTGAACTTTAGCATCAAATATTCTGAAAAATATTTTAGGTGACATTTCTTTACATTTTCTGAACGCTTGACAAAGCCAGTATAACGCCTTCTTTCCTTTTGCTACCAAATGATTTGTACCCAGTTTTAAACTTATCATGGTGGTAAAAGAGAATCCTAAGTAACAGTAAATATTAACAACATCTAATTCTTTTCCTTCATAAAACCACCTTTCTCGCTGTCCCAAATACCCTCCCTTCCTGAACACCATTACTTTGGTCTTATCTTTGTTAATTGTCAATTTCAAATCATCACAACAAATTTTAAGCGAATTTAACTGGGATTGTAAACCGCCAGGGGTTGTTGATGTCAAAACCACATCGTCTGCAAACAACAGTATGAATAGTTCAAGCAAAGTAGGTAACATCTGTACACCATGGACACCAGTACTGTTAATATGATTTGCTAACTGATTAATAAAAAGGGAAAACAAAGTAGGGCTCATGACACAACCTTGTCGCACACCTGTAGGACAACTAAAGAAATCTGAAAATTCACTGTTCACACGCACACAAGAAACCAGAGACTCATACATACTTTTTAAAGCACTGAAAAACTTTCCTCTTATACCTTCATTATATATTACTTCCAATAGTTTATCATGATTTACCGAATCAAAAGCCTTTTTGAAGTCAATAAAGCAAACATACAGTTTCTGTCTTCTTGTATTAAAGCATTTTTGGACTAAAGCATAAAGATTGAACATTTGGTCGACAGTGGAATAGTTTTTTCGAAATCCTGCCTGGTTTTCAACGATAGTATTATTTTTCTCTAACCAAGAGCTTAGCCTGTTGTTTAAAATAGATGTGTAACATTTACATGAAGCATTAATGAGTGAAATTCCTCTATAATTGTCTGGCTGGTCGTGGTCACCTTTCTTAAAGATTGGAATGACAATTGCTTTCGACCATTCTTGTGGGTATTCCCCGGAGTCAAAAACCTTGTTAAAAAGCTTGGTCATAAATGTAACAACCCTTTCACCTCCTGCTATTAACATTTCTGGAACAACACCATCCAACCCCCCTGACTTTCCATTATTTAATTTCCTCATTGCATCTGTAACTTCTTTTTCTGTCATTTCCTTATTTAGACAGTGATCACTTGCATCATTTATATCATTATCAATATTATTTCCATTAATATTACCATCACCACCTTTTTGGAAAACTCCTTGAAAATGGTTAAACCAGTCATCTAAGTTTATTTTATCACTTGCATTCGTTTTCAAATTGCTGTTACCAAGCTTCTTTATTTCTTTCCAAAATTCTGCTGGCTTGTTCACATTTGCTGCAAGAGACTCTGCAGTATCTCTACGGAATTCACGTTTTTTTCTTTTAAGCAATTTCTTGTAAGCTTTTCTATGTCTAACAAATTCTTGCCTATCATCCTTGACACATTCCTTCTTTTGTTTTTTGCTTTTCCTAAAAACTTTTAACAGCCTTTTGCAGTTGGCTTTTGCATCCCTACATTCTTGGTCATACCATGGGTTTGTATTCTTGCCTGAAGATATATAACATTGTTTCACCATACAATCAGTGGCACTTTTTAAACAATTATTAAAAACCTCCAACGCATGATTAACATTATTGTCTAGTTCCATAGTGGCAGCTTCTAACATACTTGCAATCTTTTCACTATTAACGTTAGCTACAAACTCGGGTTCTTTCCCTTTATCCCAGACAACCTTCTTAGTAGGGATTGACTTACTATTTTCTGCTTCTCGACGAGGTGTCACATTAATATCAGAATGAACGCAAATTGACAATGTAATAGGTAAGTGGTCAGAGTCTACCATCTCAGAGACAAACAAAGATTTCCAACACAATTTGTACTGGAGCTCAATAGAAGCAATAAAATAGTCAACAACACTGGAACCTGCAACTGAAATGAACGTACAACTATCATCAAAACCAAACACATCAAGACCATTAAAAATCAAGCAGTCAAAAATATTACAAAAGTCAATCAATTGCTCACCAAATAAATTCATTTCATCATCTTGTGAATGTCTCTTTACTATTTTGCTTATTTCATCCAAGTCTCTTCCATCATCAGATAAACTGAAGTCAATATTCTTGTCAGCAGTCCTCGAGTTCAAATCCCCACATATCAAGACATAAAAGTCATCATGAAATAAATCTTATTCTCAAGAAAATAATATTAAACACCCTCTGACGTGTTTCAGGACGTTCGTGCATGTCGGAAATGTTATAAGACGGTGCATGGTTCGATCCTGGAGATACTGCAATACCAGGACAAACCCGAACTTGCAAAATTAATTTTATTATCAAACTTTGCCTACATATATATACAAAATATCCCACGATGTCATGAGGCCCTGGGTCAAGGGTCCTATGATCGAACTTATATACGACGCGCATTTTACCGCCAGGGGGCAATCAAACCAGTAGGGGCTTAGCGCATGATATTCTTAGTTGGGCGTAGTGTGTGTGTGTGAGAGAGAGAGAGAGAGAGAGAGAGAGAGAGAGAGAGAGAGAGAGAGAGAGAGAGAGAGAGAGAGAGCGAGAGAGAGAGAGAGAGAGAGAGAGAGAGAGAGAGAGATGGAGGAGAGAGAGAGAGAGAGAGAGAGAGAGAGAGAGAGAGAGAGAGAGAGCTCTCACTACGCCCAACTAAGAATATTGTAGTATTATGCAGATGAACAGATAGAAAGTCCAGAGGGAGACGAGGGGAGGACATACATTCTTTCACACTTTCTAGGGCTTCATACAGGGGCGTGGTGTTCGTTTAGCCATAATCTAACCCAAACGGAAGAGGAAGTACAAATCGAAGGGCTACAATCATGCCCAATACAATGAGAGTCATTTTAGCAGAGTAACTTCCCTTTAACTATTAGTGGCTTTAGAGATGACCAACAAACATCACGCGCTAAGCCCCTGCTGGGTTGACTGACAACCGAGGAAATCCGCTGTGTAATGTACACACACACACACACGCGCACTCACACACACATACACACACACACACACACACACACGCACGCACGCACACGCGCACGCACTCACTATCACACACACACACGCATACAAAAACACCGCCACCCACGCCCCTACCCGGGTAGCCCACCCACACAACCAAAGCGTAACCCACAGCCCTAAAATTCACATTGACGAAAGAAGGATCGCAATACTGGACCACGGGAGTGGTGGGGGGACAACAGTGAACATCATAACGTCACTGTCAGTCATAATAACGTCACTGTCAGTCATAATAACGTCACTGTCAGTCATAATAATGTCACTGTCAGTCATAATAATGTCACTGTCAGTCATAATAATGTCACTGTCAGTCAATAATGTCACTGTCAGTCATAATAATGTCACTGTCAGTCATACTGTCACTGTCAGTCATAATAACGTCACTGTCAGTCATAATAATGTCACTGTCAGTCATAATGTCACTGTCAGTCATAATAATGTCACTGTCAGTCATAATAATGGCACTGTCAGTCATAATGTCGCGGTCAGTCATAATGTCAATGTCAGTCATAATAATACCACTGTCAGTCATAATGTCACTGTCAGTCATAATAATGTCACTGCCAGTCATAATAATGTCACTGTCAGTCATAATGTCACCGTTAGTCATAGTGTCACTGTCAGTCATAATGTCACTGTTAGTCATAATGTCACTGTCAGTCATAATGTCACTGTCAGTCATAATAACGTCACTGTCAGTCATAATAATGCCACTGTCAGTCATAATGTCATTGTCAGTCATAATACTGTCACTGTCAGTCATAATACTGTCACTGTTAGTCATAATAATGTCACTGTCAGTCATAGTGTCACCGTCAGTCATAGTGTCACTGTCAGTCATAATGTCACTGTCAGTCATAGTGTCACCGTCAGTCATAATGTCACTCTCAGTCATTATAATGTCACTGTCAGTCATAATAGTGTCACTGTGTCAGTCATAATAATGTCACTGTCTGTCATAATGATGACACAGTCTGTCATAATGTCACTGTCAGTCATAATAATGTCACTGTCAATGTGTCAGTCATCACAATGTCACTGTCGGTTATAATAATGTAACTGTCAGTCATAATAATGTCACTGTCAGTCATAGCGTCACGGTCAGTCATAATAATGTCACTGTCAGTCATAATAATGTCACTGTCGGTCATAATAATGTCACTGTCAGTCATAATAATGTCACTGTCAGTCATAATAATGTCACTGTCGGTCATAATAATGTCACTGTCAGTCATAATAATGTCACTGTCAGTCATAATGTCACTGTCAGTCATAATGTCACTGTCAGTCATAATGTCACTGTCAGTCATAATAATGTCACTGTCAGTCATAATGTCACTCATAATAATGTCACTGTCAGTCATAATAATGTCACGGTCAGTCATAATGTCACTGTCAGTCATAATGTCACTGTCAGTCATAATAATGTCACTGCCAGTCATGTCACTGTCAGTCATAATATCAGCCAGTCATAGTAATATCGCTGTCAGTCGTGTCACTCACAACGTCACTGCCAGTCGTGTCACTCATAACGTCACTGCCAGCGTCATAGTATTCCTGATCGTCATAATAACCGGACACTGCATCGTCTCCAGACTGAGTGGCGGCAAGCTCTGACTGAGACATGGCGGTGAGGGATTCGCTCCCAGTGGAACTCTCATTCTCCGCAAACTCGGAGGCTTCCTCTCTGTCGCTCTGAGGCGTCCTCATGTCCGGCACGACAGAAGGAGGAGGAGGAGAAGAAGAAGAACAGGAGGAAGCGGGAGGAGAAGGTTGATGTTGACGTCTTCGAATGACGACGACGATGATGACGGTGACGAGGACGATGAAGGCCAAGCCCCCCGCGATAGACGATCTCAGCACGAGGCTTTTCGACGATGCTCTCTTTTGGGGAGAGTCTCCACCTAGAAGGAAAGAAAGAAGAAGAAAGATTAAAGAAAGACTGAAAGAAAACTGCAGAGAAAATAGAGAGAAGAAGAAGGGTTAGATAGACTGGGGGTGGTTGAGAAGAAAGAAAGACTGAAAGAAAACTGAAGGGAAAAGAGAGATAAGAAGAAGGAGGGTTAGAGAGACTGGAGGTGGTAGAGAAGAAAGAAAGACTGAAAGAAAACTGAAGGGAAAAGAGAGATAAGAAGAAGGAGGGTTAGAGAGACTGGGGGTGGCTGAGAAGAAAGAAAGACTGAAAGAAAACTGAAGGGAAAAGAGAGATAGGAAGAAGGAGGGTTAGAGAGACTGGAGGTGGCTGAGAAGAAAGAAAGACTGAAAGAAAACTGAAGGGAAAAGAGAGATAGGAAGAAGAAGAAGGGTTAGAGAGACTGGAGGTGGTTGAGAAGAAAGAAAGACTGAAAGAAAACTGAAGGGAAAAGAGAGATAAGAAGAAGAAGGGTTAGAGAGACTGGGGGTGGTAGAGAAGAAGAAAGACTGAAAGAAAACTGAAGGGAAAAGAGAGATAGGAAGAAGAAGGAGGGTTAGAGAGACTGGAGGTGGTAGAGAAGAAAGAAAGACTGAAAGAAAACTGAAGGGAAAAGAGAGATAAGAAGAAGAAGAAGAAGGGTGACAAGAACCTTTTTCTTTCTTTCTTTTTTGGGGTGGTGGCGTGGTGTGGGGTGGACTTAGGGAAACCTAGCTATCAGTTCGGTTCAAACCAGGCAACGGTATTTCTCCCTGTTCTTATGGACTTTTTATCAGCGGTTGGGGGTTCCATTGACGTGCGTAAAACGCATGGGTCATGTCAGACTTGCCTTAAGTCCACATCCGAAAGACTCGATGTTCAGTTCGATTTACCCGTCGAAGTAGAATGAAAGAGCCAGATGAGGATTCGAACCCGAGTTACACATGCCTTGAATTGGCAGGCGAATGTTTTCTATTGTTGTCACGTGGCATGATTCATAACGATGAAAGCAAACAACATGAAATCGAATATATTAGAACGTTAATTCTAGTCTTTTAGTTTGCATGATTGATTCACGTGGACATGATCATTACCCCAAGAAGGTAATCATTTCGTCTTTGCCTGTCAATCTCTCCGTCTCTCTGTGACCCTCATATATGATGGAGTTCAATTTAACGGTGAAGTTTAATTTGTCTGAGGTAAAGTGGCAACGTAATACTTTAACCCTTTCACCGCCAGCCAAATTGCAACCAAAAATTTCCATTAAATCCATCTGCAGTATTGGGGATTCTTCTGTGACATATATAAAATAAGGTATATCCTTACTTCCCAAAACTAAGACAATAGGGTCTTTGGATAATATACCCCAGTTTGATGCCTTTTAGTGACATAGCTGTTAAATCAATGTGGTGCTAAAATGCGACTTTGGCGGTGAAAGGGTTTTAAAGTGTTCGAGTTTGAAATGGTTTGTTTCATTTGGTAAGATACAGAACGGTTTTTTATGTTTGTCAGCTTTATGTCACTTTTAAAACTGATAAAGCATAAAAAAGAAGAAATCAACCAAGATTATGTGAATAGATTGTCATCTCTTTTAATCTATAGCACTGTCATTTTGATACAGAAATCAGGACCGGATCACAGACTTTTGAAGGGGGGGTGCTTGAAACTTTTTTTAGGCCGGGGTCCAGGCGCAAAGCCCTGGTGTGGGGTCCGTCCAGGGGGGGGGAGGGGGGGGGGGGCTAAGCCCCCCGGCCGAAAACGAGTTTTCAACATTTTAAAACTGTTTTGTGGCATCTCCTGTGAGCTCAGAACAGAACTTGACAGCCGAGGGCGGGGTGCTGCAGCACCCAAAGCACCCTCCTAGATCCGGCCCTGGAAATGTATTCATGTTTATCACGTTCTTGATTTCTCTTTAAACGATTCTTATTGCAGTACAGGTTTCTAGGAGAGACATGTTACTGCTCCTACCTGCTGGCGGGTCACCCTGACATTTGGGGGTTCCCGAAAACAGCTGGATCTGCGCTTCAGCCGTGGCGTCCTCAAAGGCTACGGAGCCAAACCACAGAAGACACCTGAAGCGCCCGTTGCACGCTGGCGGGACGGACGATACCAGAAGTTCAAGAACTGTCGTCCCTCGATAAAACCTTCCCACCTTCGAGGCCTCCTGGGTGAACACTCTCGATGTCCCATCACCGGCGCCTTCTGCGCTGATGTTGGTCCAGCCCTTGGGGTCTTTGAACTGGTAAGCGACTTTCAGAGAGTCGCGCGGGTTAGTCAAGTACATGTTAGCCGTGCAACTTAAACGGAGGGTTTCATTATATTCGTATTTCTCTTTCGTTGGAAAGATGGCGAGTGTTGTTTTCCCGGGGTGTGGAATGAGAGTTAGGATGACGAAATCAACCACGCATTTACTCGCT
The DNA here is from genome assembly GCA_017654935.2 of Phymorhynchus buccinoides. Lineage (NCBI taxonomy): Eukaryota > Metazoa > Mollusca > Gastropoda > Neogastropoda > Raphitomidae > Phymorhynchus > Phymorhynchus buccinoides. Next base: position 6,813,667 of record CM065690.1, read on the forward strand.
TTCTTTTCTTTCTCCCAAAAATTCAGTTTACACGTCCAGTTCAGAGATAGATCTCCTGGAGTTGCTCCTGCGACGGCCAGAAATGGGGCACAGGCAAATTTGGACCCATTGTTCGACGATTCAGTTCCGTTAGTGAACTGATCCAGCAGGTATTCAACCCAGCCGTCAGGGTAACTACTGTAAACTCGAGGAAGTAGATCTTTCTTCGATGTTTTTGGACCGACGTCAACAGTTGCTCCAAGGTATATGTATTGCAAACCTTCACGACAATAATCGCCCGCTAAACACGAAATGTTTATATTATTTTGAACACCGTGTTGTATAATAACAGGATTGGGGCGAACGTGTACCAGAGTTTTCTTGAGACACTCGCCACAAACGTATCCAATTAAAATGACAGTAGTCAGAGCGGAGATAACTTCTACAAGTAGTTTATTTTTCATTCGTTTGGACTTGGGTCAATGATCAATGGAAAAAAAACTAAGCCGGTTTTGAATTCGCCCATTTAGCATAAACAAAATAGGGAATAGGACATTTGCCACGAGTGTCCGTTCTATATTAGACTTCTAATTTGACTGAGAGTGTCCATTCTATATTAGACTACTAATTTGACCGAGAGTGTCCATTCTATATTAGACTACTAATTTGCCCGCGCTCCTTCTTCTGCCCGAGTTGCGCTGAACTTTTCTAATTCAACTCATCATATCAGTGGAAGTCAATGTCGCCAGCACGCGGCAAATGCCCTATTAGGGACCATACTAGGTCAAAGCAGTGGTAAATGAAGGGCTAGAGCTGTGCCGGTCGGGGTTCGTCCACGGGGAGCACTTAGCTAGCCTGAGTGGTCATTGCCTGGATACTGAGAAATTTATGGTCTAAAGTTTTTTGTTCTGAAATCAGGGCAGACTGTCATTAAGTGATTAGCATGTGCCCAACACATGTTATTTGTATTAGGGCAATGCACTTTTCCATTCCGTTGAGATAATAGCTTATGTTATACGCAAGTAAAGCTGTTTCAACCTATTCAGAACCACAACCAGAACGTCTGACCTCATCAGTCATAGGCCTAGAGGGTTGGTCTTTTAGTGACGTCTTTTTTCGCTTGACATCATTAAAGTTTGCGTTCCTATCTTCCTTACTTTAGGGTGGGTTAGGGAAAGTTCGGATTTACTTTGCATAGCTTAGCGGAATTTCAGATTTAATCTGCTTTATAGTAAAGTAAAGAAAGGTAACTCCCTCTGTAATTAACTCCCTTCACCAAAGTTATTTACGGCACCAATTCGCCTAGCAAAGTATAAACAACAGCCACATTGAGACAGACCCAGGTTCATCCTTTACCTTACTATTTTATCCTCTCTCCTTGCCTCACTATTTCTGTATTAATCTACTTTGTTTAGCTTTCGGATTAATTAATAATAATAATAATAATAATAATAATAATAATAACATTTATAGCGCCTAATCTTAAAATAAAGCCCTAAGCGCTTACAATAATGATTGAATAAACCAGCAAGCAATATAAATAAATAAATGACAAAAATATATTATACACGCGCGCGCACATACATGCACGCACTAAACGCAGACACACGCACGCACTAAACTGACAGACACACACACACACACACACACGAACGCACACACGCACACACACACGCACAAACAACACGCATGCACACAAACACACGCGAATGTAAGGGGCGCAGTACTTTGAAAAGAAATATAGCAGTGTCGCGTTCATTTACACATTAGTATAGGAAAGAGTCATCACATTCGTCATAAGAAACATACATCATTCACGATGACGTGATAATTTAGCTTACTGTCTTGAAATGTGCACGTACCACGTGACTGTCTCGTCATTAACTGACATTGGGAGGATTTTGGCTGAAGAAGAAGGACACCTGCTCCAGCCAGTCAGACAATTGCGGCAGTTAGGAACTAAGTAAAAGCAGTTCCATCAACAACTATATTGTCAAGAACTCGCCCAAGTATTAGGCCAATACTAGGAGATGCCATAGGTCGACTGAGACACGGATCGTCAACTTCTTGCGACGAAGGCGGACCAGGAGAGGTAGACCTGGCAGCACGACCGTTGAGTCTCGACCACATTCTGATTTATTTGGGGTAGGCTACATATTCATTCATTTAGCATCGTTTTTGGTCATCATACTCATTCTTCCAAGGTATCGATTTCGTTTCAGGTCAAACTGGGTTGTATTCGCGTTCCGTACTTTTTCTAAAACTATTATTATTCATTAGCCAGATCTACATGATCGATCGATGACCACGACAAAGCAAGTGAATGTCATCTTCGCCTTGTGTCATCCTCATCCCCATTTGTTTATTGATTATGTAGAACATGATGACATGTATTGTTCTTTCTAGAGTCTGCATGAGTTGAATGTATTTTGAGCATGAATTAGCATCTTAGTTTCATGAATGATGCATGAATCCTTATCTGATTTCAGGACTCTTGATTATGGAGTAAGAAAGTAAGATAGTGCATTTGTAAAGGATGTGAGTGTGAGTGTGGAAAATAGCTGTGTGTATCTAGGCACACAGAGAACTGACACTGCACGTTCCTTGCAGGTTTTTTTCTACTACCGGCTACGGACAGCTGTATTCCTAGATGTCTACAGCAATACGTCATGGATGCAAGTACGATTCCTCTCTAGTACGTGGTCATCACTGCACCACGTGCGACGTCTGAAGACCAGCACAGGAGGATCAGCGAACGAAGTGCTGCACTTCAAGATCAAGCACTTCACACCAGAAAGCGTTCAAGTTAAGTGGATTGCAGTAAAGACAACACTGACACGAACACATCACATCCTCTAGTCTTACACAAAATCTTGTATTAATTGTGCCAAAGAAACATCTTCTCAAAAGAGTGACAATAAGCATCTGAGAAGACGAGAAAAACAACAACACTAACGTATTAGCTAGTAATATCAGAAGATCACATTTTTTACACATTTATTTTGGTTACAATGGTTGTTTAGTTTTAATAAATGTAATACGTGCTCGTAACTTTGGTTTTAGATCTGTTGAAGAGAGTGAAAGGAAGGGGCGCAAGAGTGTACTATCTCTCCTGGTCTGAATCATCTGTTTGTGTGCGACAAGCAGGCTATGATTTGAAAAGAGTAGTTTTGAGAGAAGACTTAAATGAAGAAAGGGAGTTGGCAGAACGGAGAGGTAAAGGGAGTCTATTCCAAGTGGAGGGGGCCTGGAAAGAGAAGGAGCGTTCGCCAAGGGTCTTGGTGCGGTAATGAGGGATCTGGAGGAGAGAACTTTGTAGACTAGATCTATTCCTTAGGGAAATTTTGGATTTTCCTTGTATAGCTGAGAGAAATTTCCGAATTACTTTGTATACTTTAGGGAAATTTCGGATTTAATATGTCTAGCTTATTAGGGAAATTTCGGATTTACTTTTGTATAGCTTAGGGAAATTTCGGATTTACTTTGCATAGCTTAGGGAAATTTCGGATTTACTTTGCATAGCTTAGGGAAATTTCGGATTTACTTTGTATAGCTTAGGGAAATTTCGGATTTACTTTGTATAGCTTAGGGGAAGTTCGGATTTTCTTTGTATCGCTTAAGGAAATTTCGGATTGACTTTGCATAGCTTAGGGCAATTTCGTATTTACTATAGCTTAAGGAAATTTCGGATTTACTATAGCTTAGGGAAATTTCAGACAAGTTTAGTCAGTTGCAAGGACTTTGAAGGATGCAGTGTTTTTTTACATTCACTACTGTCAAAAACCTGACGCTTCATGCCCTGACATGACATGCGGAAGACACGGATGCTGTCTTACAGATAATCATACAGACAAAAGAAACAATTGACACTCCAAAACAAATGTTTGACATAACTAATCAATAGAAATAGGGGAACATGGGGTAAAAGGTCCCCTGTGGGTAAAAAAAGCCCCTCTTGGTTGATGAGCGGACATGCCTTAGGCCGGGTTCACATTAGACGCGTAAGTTCCGTACGGAAAACCCTAAATAAGTGGAAGAAAGAAGGATAAAAGTTTACGCATATAGGGGAAATTCGGACACGTGCGCAAATCTTTTCCCTTCTTTGTTTCACTTATTTATGGATTGCGCACGGGTTTCCGCATGGAATATCCGCTTATGTGTGTACACGGCCTTCTGGTAAAAAGATCCATTAGAAGTGAACACGAGGGTGTAAACCATGTGGTAGTTTGGCGAAAATTGGATCAAATAATTCCAGTTTGCAAATTTCATTATCGAAATGACAAAGATGCTACAAGTCAATTTTGTTGATGTTATCCAGCATTCAATTTTTGTTGGATTGTTTTACCAAAGGTCGGGGCAGTGGGTGGATGCCTCGTGCCTCCATACAGGGAGCTGGACGACCCCACCCCCTCCACGAGTCTCTCCCCGTGGGGATACCTGGGGGGTCTTTCGTAAAAATAGTTCCACTTTCTGGATGTTCTGTGCATGTCCTCTAATATGCCACTCTTTTGACTCTGCCTTTCCCTTTGTTTTCTATCATCTACTATCTTTCTGACTTATTGGCCCATTCTCCAGCCTTTAAAAAAAAAACAATCTTCCAAATACTTTTTTCTCCTTTGAGCTCCTCCGAAATCGGAATGTGTCGGCTGAACGCAGCGGGGAGACCAGTGAAAACTGAAAACCAGACACATACGTACCTTACCCATTATGGCCATATGGCCTGGGAACGCAGAAGAAGAAGACCTAAGGTCCCCTACTACAGTGGAACCTCCCTTATAAGACCTCCCATTATAAGACTCCCTCCCATATAAGACCTAATTCTCTGAGACATTGCCCTTCTTTGTAAGTATTAAAATTACCTCCCTTATAAGACCCCTCCCTTATAAGACCTCATTTTGGAAGATTTTTGAAGGTCTTGTAAGGGAGGTTCCACTGTAGTAACCTCTTGCATGAGTGCATGCTAATCCACGTGAGCAAAATTATGTCATACTCTATCATTGAAGATGCTAAAACTTAAATGTAAATTACATCAGAATGCAGTTTTTATTTATTTATAGAATACCAATAGGTATACTTTCACTTTATTTTGTCAGATTCACTAAAAAAGAAATCTTTTTTATTTCATAATTAAAATCCTTTCACCACCAAAGTCGCATTTTAGCACCAGTGATTTAACACCTATGTCACTAAAAGGCATCAAATTGGGGTCTATTATCCAAAGATCCTATTGTCTCAGTTTGTGGAAGTAAGGATAGACTATTTTATATATGCATCGGTGCAACTCCCCAAAATTAAAAAAAACCTGAAAGGCAGGGTCCAGGGACCCATGGCCCCGGCAGGGTACAGGGGCAGAGCCCCGTCGGACGATTCAGGGGGGCAACTTAAGAGAGAGATATAACGAGACAGACAGACAGTTAAAATGATAGACAGAGACAGTTTGAGTCTGATAAGCCTTGTAAAAATTATTACATGGCCTTTGTAAACTTCCAAAATAAAAGCAACTAAGTTCAAAATGCTCCAAATCTAATTCATCCAATTAAAAACAACCTGAAATTCAGTTTCTGGTAACATTAAAAATACTGAAATCAGTGTACAAATGAAAGAGTAGCACCCATACCATGCATCACAGAAGAATCCCCAATACTGCAGATGGATTTTGTTCTCTACCCAGGTAAATTTAATGGACATTTTGGGCTGAAATATGGCTGGTGGTGAAAGGGTTAAAAAAAGAGTATCTCAAAATTTTCTCAGGCAGTGTGTGGGGAAGGGCGATTTTCCCCGGAGAGAGAGGGTGGTGGTGTGTGTGGTCTCTTACCCCACGCAACCGTACTTTTAGCAGTAGTGGCTTCTACAGTGTCTCCAACAAGAGCCAGAGTTTGTATGTGTGTGTGTTTGCGTCGGGGGGGCATGTGCGCGCATGTGTGTTAAAGTAATGGTGAACGTGTGAGCCTGCGCGTGCACGTGTGTTTGGTGTGTGTGTGCGTATGTGTGTGAATGTATGCGAGCATGCACGCCTATGTGTTATGTATATAAAAATTATACGTGTGTAGGCATATGTGTGAGCACATGCGCGCGTGCGTGTGTGTTTGCGTGCACGCGCTCTTGCGTGTGTATGTATGTGCGTAGCCTATACCGTAGTTGTGTGCATGCATGCAAGCGCACGTGTGTGTGTGTGTGTGTGTGTGTGTGTGTGTGTGTGTGTGTGTGTGTGTGTGTACATGCATGTATACATGTAAGTATATGAGGCGTCGTGGCCTTAGTTGGTTAGAGTCGCCACTCGTAATTAATACAACGGGTTTGCGAGTGCGCTGGTTCGAAGCCAGCTCCGTTCGCGGTGCTGTGTCCTTGGGAAAGATACTTTACTCCTATTTCCCGGTCCTTCGGATGAGACCTTAAACCGAGTTCCCGTGTGCGAACCCATGCCCAAGATCTTGCGCACACACATTAAAGCCGATTCTACTATTATGTAGGAGTAGTAGGCCGTGTTGTGCCGGTGGGATGGATGACACAAAACTCACATAGCATGACAAAAATGGGTGGCGCTGTACTAGCGCGACGCGCTCTCCTGGTGGGAGCAACCCGAATTTCACAGAGACGAGTTTCTGTGACTAGAAAGTACCAAAATACAATGCAAGCAACAAGCAAATTAAACCAATAACGTAAGTCGTTGAAATCAAGACTTGAAATCAAAATCATTTGAAAATGAACAAACATTTATTGACAGTGTTGAATCTTTTGTCCACGCACAATAAAAACACATCCAATAGTAATACTTACGGCATAGGGGCTTACCGTGGAAGACAGTATTGGTATCAAAGAAATGAACATTCAAATAAACAGAAATGGATATTCAAATAAAAAGAAATGAATATTCAAATACAAAGCGATGAACATTTAAATAACACACACACACACACAGAAACGATGCAGATCCATAAGGATATTTTTCTGACTAAAAGGCGCACGGAGTAGAGTGGCACAGAGGTAACGCGTTCGCCTCGTGTCAAGCAAACCCGAGTTTGAACCTGGGTACAGGGGATTTTTCCTCTCACTTTGCACTAGGCCTTACGGTCTGAACGTGGAGTCTTTCGGATGAGACGATAAACCGAGGTCCCGTGTGCCCATGCACTTAGCACACGTTAATTCCAGTGGCAACGAAAAAGTTGTCATTTGGTCAAAATACCTACCCACCCACCCACCCTCTTCCTTATCAGTCACACAAAAATCGCATGCAAAAAACAAAAAAAAAATGGGTGGCGCGCCTCTAGCTGCGACGCGCTCTCCAAGTGGGAGCAACCCGAATTTCACTGAGACGCCTCTGTGACAATAAACTAAAGTACGTAATATTCATTAAAAATCCAATTTAAAAACCATAAATTGTCATATGAAAATAGTGATCAACGAATATCAATACAAAAGACATAAACCAATAGGCCAGTTTCTGTCACACAATTATCGTTTTGAATAACCATGAAGAAACTACTACACTGTACCTTCTACCTATGACCCAAAAATCACAAGCCGTTCAAAAGTGCACAGACATAGACAGTGATGTCCCGAGGCCCCGGTCACAGAACATTGACCTATTAAAATTGAAAATGTCCTATTGTGTTCTCCCCTGTTAGGACAAAATGTCTGTTACATTTTTTAACATTGTACGCTTTGTCTTATTGAGCCAGGACATTGTCCTATTGGTTTCTCTGGTCTCAGGACAGTTTGTCCTATCGTTTTTCGATCCTCGGTACTATAATAGAGACTAGGCGTTCAAGACTGCACTTCTCCAAACATGGAACACTCAATTTTTTTTAGTAAAGTTTTATTTTTGTGTATTTGACGGTTTTAAGGTTTTGGTTAGGGTTAGGGTTAGGTCTAGAGTCTGTTTAATTTCAGATTGAATGGTTAAAAGATACACATTCTAAAGTTTTGCTGAAAACCGACATTGTCACGCGAATGGCGTCACTTTCCATATTTGGAGATGACCAAGTGCAGCATTGAACGTCTTGTAATATACTATATAGAGTCCTTCCGGTTAGATTTTTCAGTTGTTTTGTAAAATTTTATTTTTGTGTATGTGACTGTTTTAAGTTTAGGTTAGGGTTAGGAATAGGGTAAGGGTTAGGCCTGGTACACAGTACCTTCGGATTTACTGCGCAGAAATAATCAACAAGTAAAAGAAAGAAGGAAACAAATACATCGATTAGGGGAAATACAGACACGTGCGTATATCCCCCCCCCTTCTTTCTTTTACTTATTTACGGATTGCGCATGGGTTTCCGCGCGGAACATCCGCGTGTATGTGACGGCTTTAAGTTTGGGTTAGGGTTAGGAATAGGGTAAGGGTTAGGCCTGGTACACAGTACCTTCGGATTTTCCGCGCAGAAATAATCAACAAGTAAAAGAAAGAAGGAAACAAATGCATCGATTAGGGGAAATACGGACACATGCGTATATTTTTTCTTTTACTTATTCACAGATTGCGCATGGGTTTCCGCACGGAACATCCGCGTGTATGTGTACACGGCCTATTTAGGGTTAGGGTCAGTTTGAAAAGTTAAAAGATACAAATTCTAAGCGTTGTGACCCACATTTTCAAGCGACTGACGTCATCTTCCATGAGTTTGGACATCTTTTTCCATATTTGGAAGGACTCTGTGTGCAGTATTGAACGTCTGACAAAGACTAGAGCGTGAAAACGTTAGATCCAGCAGCCACGCCGCAGCATTTCCGGCTCCGGTGACCTTTGTCCATTGACCAATGACCATCTTTGAACTTGGCCTAGATATCCTAACTGGCTCTCCGCGTTCAAACTGTCAGCCTCCTCCGTGCCAACTGTCAGCCTCCTCCATGCCTCCATGCAAACTGTCAGCCTCCTCCATGCCTCCGTGCCAACTGTCAGCCTCCTCCGTGCCTCCATGCAAACTGTCAGCCTCCCTACCTGCCTCCATGCAAACTGTCAGCCTGCTCCGTTGCCTCCGTGCAAACTGTCAGCCTCCTCCGTTGCCTCCGTGCAAACTGTCAGCCTCCTACCGTTGCCTCCGTGCAAACTGTCAGCCTCCTCCGTTGCCTCCGTGCAAACTGTCAGCCTCCTACACTGCCTCCGTGCAAACTGTCAGCCTCCTCCGTGCCTCCGTGCAAACTGTCAGCCTCCTACGCTGCCTCCGTGCAAACTGTCAGCCTCCTACACTGCCTCCGTGCAAACTGTCAGCCTCCTACACTGCCTCCGTGCAAACTGTCAGCCTCCTCCGTGCCTCCGTGCAAACTGTCAGCCTCCTACACTGCCTCCGTGCAAACTGTCAGCCTCCTACACTGCCTCCGTGCAAACTGTCAGCCTCCTACGCTGCCTCCGTGCAAACTGTCAGCCTCCTACGCTGCCTCCGTGCAAACTGTCAGCCTCCTACGCTGCCTCCGTGCAAACTGTCAGCCTCCTACGCTGCCTCCGTGCAAACTGTCAGCCTCCTACGCTGCCTCCGTGCAAACTGTCAGCCTCCTACACTGCCTCCGTGCAAACTGTCAGCCTCCTACGCTGCCTCCGTGCAAACTGTCAGCCTCCTACCTGCCTCCGTGCAAACGCTACCGTGGGCAACATATTCAGATAGTCAGCCAGCCAGAGACAAACAAGACACACACAGCTCTGAAAACATTAAGCAGTTTTCATTATCACGGCTGCTTAACTACTCATGTTTTAAAGATACACTGACACACCACGTATTAAGTCCCTTGGTGTTTTTTTTTCTGGGTAGCTGTGACGCACATACAAATGTCCCCAACTTCAAATTGAGGCTGCTCTTTAAAATGATGTTTCGGTTTGAATTTGGGGGCATTTGTATGGGAGTCAAACCTGGTCAAAACAAAATTTATTACCAGCTATAAGAGGGAAAACACGTGAAAACCGTGATTTTGACACGTGATCTGGTGGATCTTTAAACACTCAATGATAGTGTCCTAAAACAAGGAATAACCCAAATTCAAAACATGGATATCTGGGTTCAAAATCAGTTTAAACAAAAATCCACACGTATCATCCTCATCGAATCGAAGCCAGATACTGTATCACAAAACAAAGACAAAAAAAATTAAAAAAAATTGAGAAGTCTGACACTGCATACTGGCTGATACTATATTTTTAAAAAAAGATAAAGTATTTTGGCATGCAACTTTTACATTATAATAAAGACATTTTATTCCATGTTTAAGTAACTCAGCGGGAAAAAACACACGCACCAAAACACACAACAAAAAACAAGAACAGAAAATAAACCAGATTATCTAAATACTTCTTCTTCGTTAAATCGCTCAGAACAGCTTCCCATCAAATGAGCGCAGATGCATCACGCTGCCGTTATGCACCTAAATAAAGAAATAGTTAGGCCCAGCATGTCTGTCTTCGGCTGGAGAAAATCTTTCTCTTTGAAAAAAAACAACAACCCAGGAGACTGAATGGACAGAAAGATAGTAGATGACAGTAAGCAAAGGGAAAAGGCAGAGTCAAAGAGAGTGACAGGTTAGAGGAAGTTACAAGCAGAACAAAGATACTAGATGACAGAAAGCAAAGGGGGGAACAGTCAAAAGAGAGTGACAGGTTAGAGGAAGTCTCACGGTATCTTCCAGAAGGTGGGAGGGGGGAAACGAGTTTGTACAAAAAGACCATCTGGGGTCGTCTCAACGGGGTGGGGGTGGGGGGTCTGAATACAAGTATTGGTGCAAAGTATCAACAGTGCAGCGGATATTCCGTGCGGAAACCTGTGCGCAATCCATAAATAAGTGAAACAAAGAAGGAAAAAGATTTGCGCACGTGTCCGAATTTCCCCTAATATGCGTAAACTTTAGCATTCTTTCATCCACTTCTTTCTTCCACTTATTTACCGTTTTCCGTACGGAACTTCCGCATCCAATGTGAACCCGGCCTATGTGGTAAATTAACTCTTCCAAATAAAAAATCTGTAACTGTTTTTAGTTGTGTGTTCTGTTTTGATAACGAAGAGAAGAAGAAGAAGAATCAAAACAAATGTAAAAAGAAGCTTTTCTATAAAAAAAAAACAACCAAAAAATTAAAAAAAACATGGCGCCATGTCCAACTTGCACAAAGGAAATGTTAACCTCACCACTGAATAAAGTCACATTCAAAATACCAATGTTCGCCCAATTCTAAAATTTAACATCAGCAAATAGCTTGAAGAAGCTAATAAGGCTAAAACAGCATAGGGATAAAAGTTAGAGAAGGGTTAAATACTTTGATTTGCTATGATCAAAACTGACCCAAAAATAATAATCATGATAAAACCATCAGCCTAATTTTCCTTCCCCTCGGCGACTCAACTTGTCGATTATTTACAAGACAACTGCAGCTACAGAGCAGAAAATGTCAATTGAAATTCAAAATGAAATATCGAAATGGTGAGAACATGAACATCAAAGTGCAACTACGACTGACTGTACAGAGTCCATGCATACATAAACTTCCAATGTTTTAGAACAAAAGAAATAAGTTCCTTACATGCAAAAAGTTCCATTGTCATCTGCTTAGGTTGGATAACACAGCCGCATTTCAACATAGTTAGAATCTCTTCTTCATAGAATGTATTTGAAATGCTATATCATGTATGAAAAAGAAGACCAAAAAACAATCGAAATAAATTTCATACATACGTAAACTTCCAATGCAATCTGCTTACTTAAAAAAAAAAAAAAAAAAAAAAAAAAAAACAGCTCAGACTCATTTCAACATGGTTAAAATCTCTACTGTGTAGAATGCTTTCGAAATGCTTTAATAAATACGTATAATTTTTTTTTTTTTTTTAAGTATTAAAACAAACCACACATATAAAAATACTACATTATATCTATAAAAGCATCATTAACACCAATAAAACAATTTCTTCTTCTATCATTCTCCAGTCAAACAAACAACACAATCTAGCACGTCGTTTGGTCTTTTTGGGGGTACATCCATTCTATAGTTGTCGTGTTGGTTGTTTTTACGGCTATTAGTGGACCTTACATATTAGGGACACACAAAGACACAAAGGGGGTTGGTGCTGCTTTTATGAAGTCGTTGGAAAAAGAGGAATACCCCTCCCCCCCCCCCTTTTTCTTTCCCCTCCCTTTTTCCCCCCTCCGCTCCCCACCCCCCCCCCCCTTCCCTTTCGTTTCCACCTCCCCTCCCCTTACATGCATGTTTCTGTTTTCCTATAGTTATAGGATATGCTTCATGTGCGAGTACGTGAAACGAGCTGTTCATTTGAGTTTGAATGTTTTTTCCATGTTCTTCAATTTACTGAGAACATGCCTGTTGTTATTTACTCTCTACATGCCGGTTGTTATTTACTGCTGAACCCTGTTGTTATTTTCTATTCTTGTTATGCATTTTTACTTTTCTTTTTGTTTTCCTTTTCTTGCTCGTTGGCCTTTTCTTTTTCCCCTCGAGGGCATCTGTAAAAGGAAGCTTGAGCTTAAACGTTTACCCTCATTAAACATTCGTAGTCGTATTCATACCCCTCTTTCCCTTCCTTCCCTCTCTCTACTCCCCCCCCCCCCTCTTTCCTTTCTCTATCATGTACAGAAGATACTCTATGGAAAACTGGACATCATAGTCTTCTCTCTCCCTCTCTTTGTTATTATCATTATAGATTAATAAGAATAGTTAACTATTTATCTATAATTCATACTTGTAAATATGAATAATTTTGCTCATTTTGTTAAACTCATTTCTATGCTCTGCTAGTTGTGTGTGTGTGTGTGTGTGTGTGTGTGTGTTGTGTGTGTGTGTGTGTGTGTGTGTTAAAATTTGTTCATATATCTATTGAAAATTGTCTCTCTAAACATTGCTTGTGTCGCGCGTGTCAAAATGTATCAAAATGTGCATACCAGGCAGCGGCGAATTTCTTTAAATTGCCTAGAGACAATAAAAATGATTCCATATGAATGAGTAATCCCAGTGATTAGCTAACTCCATATCCCTCCCTAATCCGAAGGACTAAAAAGTTGGCGCATTTGAAATGCAGAATAATTTGCTTCGATAAAACATTTTTTTGTGTCCAATGTCTTTATTTGTGAACCTCGGAAACAAACTCAAGTCATCATAACTTTATGAAAAAAATACTTCTTTGTTCACTTCTGAAGAGAAGAAAATGAATAACTGTCAACAAAAGCAAATCAGCACATTGTGGTGTTTTTTTTTATCATGCTCTTCTTTTCAGAAACATAGAAAAATTCATATAAAGCTATGCATCTGCATAGCTTCCGGTACGTTGGCAGAATAAATAAGAAAAATAAATATGAATAATAAATATTAAAAAAAAATAAAAAATTTTATAACCGTGTTTGTTTCTGAGGTTAACATTTTTTGGGCAGACATTGAACACACACACAAAAAAGTGTTCGACGAAGCAAATTTAGACACTACAATGATTGGTAGATTGTGCACACGTGAAAGCTCCGGCTCAGGGCAGGCTGGAGAGGTCTCTCTTGGGGGCAACCCCTTTGGGCCTGTCCTGCTCCTTGGCAAAGGCCTCGAACAGGAGGATCCTGAACAAGAATTAAAAAAAAAAGACAAAAAAAAGACTGATGCAGATGATGAGACCTGTTTACCCCTACAGGAGTCTTGAGTAGTCTGGATAGCTGAAATGAGTAGTTTTGGTGCAAAATGTGTAGTTTTATTCATTAATCCCTTGACTGCCACCAGCGTATTACTTACTGACCTGATGACATCACTGATGAAGAGGAATAACTCTGACATGCTGTTTTTTTGCTCTCACAGTCAACAGAGTTATATCCCCAGACAATGTTGCCAGATTGGCTCTATCAGTTGTCTTTTTTATGGCATGATTTGCCCAATGATTTTTTCTTTAATGTTCTCTGGCAGTCAAGGGGTTAAACCATCAAAATAATGTTCACTGAAAATGAGTAGTAATCAAGAATTAAAGAGCATTGTTTTCAGCTTTGAAGAGTAATAGATGTCCAGATGGAGTATAATACTACTTGAAAAAGAGTATAGTAAACAGGTCTGCCGACGCACGGCATCTCTCGTCTCCTTCTTCGATCGCTCAGACAGTTTCCTTTTAACTATGATGAGCGCAGATGCTTGTTATTTCTCTTAAATCTCCCCGTGGGGATACCGGGGGGGGGGGGTCTTTCGCACAAATAGTTTCCCCTAACCTTCTGGATGTTCTGTGCTTGTAACTTCCTCTAATCTGCCACTCTCTTTGACACTGACTTTTTCCCTTTGCTTACTATAATTCTACTGTCTTTCTGACTTTAGTTGGCCCATCCGCCTTCCTTTTTTTTCTCCAACAAAGTCTTCTCCAAATAATATTTCTCCTTTGAGCTACTCCGAAATCGGAATGTGTCGGCTGGACGCAGCGTGGGAGACCAGTGAAAACTGAAAAACCAAACACATACGTACCTTAACCATTACGGCCATATGGCTTGGAACGCAGAAGAAGGGAAGACATTTCTCTTTAGGTTCCCTTTTTGCTGTTATTATTTCATTATTGACAGAGTAATGGGAAGAACCCGGCTAAGGTCGCTGAGAGACATTCCTAGCAATGCACAAAAACGGGTAGCATAGTTATACTTGATTCTGTGTATTTTTGTCAACTTTAAAAAAAACCATAGCAAAAAGACTATGCCAGATAGATCAATTCTGTATTTTTTTTTTTGCATTGTCAGTCTGTAGACTTTAAACTTTCAGATTATATAAAAACGGCGGAAACCGACGTCAAAAGTGATAACTTCTCGGACTTTAGCCTGGGTTTTTCCTATACTCTGTCACTATTCTCTGTTCTGTGCTAGTGTCTTATTGGTTTTGGCAGCCAATGTTGTGTAACATATCTGTGTTTGAGCGCCGTGTAAAAGCTTTAAGCTTGGTGTGCTCGTTCTGCATTTGTTAACATTGCTGCCTATACTGATTTTCAATCTAAACAAATCGTTTAAAGCCAAGCGCAGATGCTTCATGCTGCTGTTATGCGCCTACCTAAGAAAATGGTTAAGCCCCAGCAAGTCCGCCCGTCTCTCGGCTGGAGAACATCTTTGGTAAGGATTTATTGAAAAGATGAGAGAAAGAAAACAAAAAGGGCAGGAAAATGGACTGCTTTGAAGAGAGATAGTAGATGACAATAAGCAAAAGGGAAAAGGCAAGAGACAGAGTCGAAGAGGAGTGACAGATTAGAGGATTCTAACTTTCAGAAGGTGGGGGAACTATTTGTGCGGAATAAGCCCCTGGTCCCTTATTTCTTTTTTTTCTTCTGATCCTTCTTTTTCCCCCACGGGGAGAGGGGGGGGGGGTGCATATAATCTAAACTACTTACAAAATAATTGACGTGTGTGTGTATGTGTGGCGTGTGTGTGTGTGTGTGTGTGTGTGTGTGGTGTGGGTGTGTGTGAACGCATCGGTCCGCCTGGAAAGGGAAAGGGGATTGAAAAGGAGGTAGTTTACCGTATCTGGAGCCAGATTGAGAAAAGGGAGTCCCCAACAACACTAGGCCACAAGTTTATTATCATAGTTTATGGCCCGAACATCCTCCCTCCTCTTCATGTCATGCTCATCACACAACTCATCCACCACCAATCATCATCAGCCATTATTTTTAGATAGTCATGACCATTAATCATCATCATCATCACCATCCTCCCCTCCCTTGTTTTAATGCGCCCAAAGTCCGGTAGTTAGATGGTCCCCAGTAAATCATCATCATCATCTTTCATCACCATCACTACCATCACCATCACACCATCATAATCGACATTCCTCGGCTCCTCCTCGACCATCACCCCACCATCATTACTCCACGGTTTTCCAGCACCCCAGCTCTGTTTTCCCCCCTCCCCTGTTTTTCCCACATCATGGGCAGAAAGTCTCGCCAGATAAGCAGGATGGTCCGCGTACCATCATCCTTCATCATTCATCACATCTTCATCACCATCATCATCACTCACTTTTTCTGCACCCTGCTGTTTTCCCAGCATCATGCGCACAAAGTCCCAGATAGCAGATGGTCCCAGTATCATCATCATCATCTTCATCATCATCATCATCTTCATCACCATCATCATCACTCACTTTTTCAGCACCCCGCTCTGTTTTCCCAGCATCATGCGCACAAAGTCCCAGATAGCAGATGGTCCCAGTATCATCATATCATCATCAATCATCATCATCATCTTCATCACCATAATCATCATCACTTTTTCCTGCACCCTGCTGTTTTCCCAGCATCATGCGCACAAAGTCCCAGATAGCAGATGGTCCCAGTATCATCATCATCATCTTCATCATCATCATCATCTTCATCACCATCATCATCATCATCACTATTTTCTGCACCCTGCTGTTTTCCCAGCATCATGCGCACAAAGTCCCAGATAGCGATGGTTGCCCAGTATCATCATCATCATCCTTCATCAGCCATC
>CM065690.1:6830552-6858052 GCA_017654935.2 Phymorhynchus buccinoides
TTTAGGATGTTCGTTTTTTTTTTTTTTTTTTATTCCTATAATGAGATTACAGTATATATTGATAAATACATTGCAAGCATCAATATGTTTTATGATGAAACAGTTCAAGCTTGGGATCCCTATACATCATTGTTTGTGTAACTTATCAACAGACACTTGTCACTTTAACTGGTCTTTTTTTTGGTGTTGTTTTTCCTCCTACAAATATTTATATGGCTTACTTAAATTATGATTATGCAGTGCATTCTTCAATGCCCACTTTAACTTCTCTGTATGTCTTTCTGTCCCTATCTTTCTCTCTGTCTGTCTTTCTTTCTTTTTGCTCTCTTAAAAAAAAAGGAAAAACATTGAATGTAACAGCAATTTTTATTTATGTTTATTTGAATGTTAATAATTATGTGATCTTCTTCTTCTTTTCTGCGTTCCCAGGCCATATGGACACATAGGCATACACACGCATTGTTGTCCACACCTGCAACGCACTACCGCACACACTAACACACGCACGCACACACAGAAACAATCTCTCTATCTCTCTCACTAACGCACATACACACGCGCGCGCGCGCATTTACGCACACACTAACGTAATTATGCACGCAGAAACACAAATAAGACTGAAAAACAAAAGGAGACTGATCGAGTAGTTGTAGTTGTAGACTTATTGTAACGTTCTCTCTCTGTCTCTGTCTGTGTATCTCTCTTCTGCTACTTTCTCCACCTCTCTCTCTCTCTCTCTCTCTCTCTCTCTCTCTCGTCTCTCTTCTCTCTCTCTCTCTCTCTCTCTCTTCTCGATCTCTCTCCCTAATTGTATTTCATTACCTGTCCTGTTCTATTTGTCACTCTCTCTGCTCTCTCTCTCTCTCTCTCTCTCTCTCTCTCTTCTCTCTCTCTCTTCTCTCTTCTCTCTCTCTCTCTCTTCCCGATAATTGTATTTCATACCTGTCCTGTCTATAGTCACTGTCTCTCTCTCTCTCTCTCTCTTCTCTCTCTCTCTCTCTCCCGTACAGGAATTGTCTTTCATACCTCGTCCTCTCTTGTCACTCCCTCTCTCCTTTCTCTCTTCCTCTTCTCTTCTCTCTCTCTCTCTCTCTCTCTCTCTCTCTCCGTAATTGTATTTCTCTCTCTCTCTACGTCTCTCTCTCTCTCTCTCTCTCTCACTCTCTCTCTCTCTCTCTAATATCCACTCTCTCTCTCTCTTCCCCGTAATGGTAGTTCATACCTCTTTCTCTCTCTCTAGTCTCTCTCTTTCTTTCTCTCTCTTCTCTCTCTCTTCTCTCCCCCCCCTCCTCTCTCCTCTCTCTCTCTCTCTACTCTCTTCTTTCATATCTTCCACCCCTACCCTCTCCCTCTCTCTCTCTTCCGTAATTGTATTTCATACCCTCTCTGTCTATCTCTCTCTCTCTCTCTCTCTCTCTCTCTCTCTCTCTTCTCTCTCTCTCTCACTCTCTCTCTCTCTCCCCTCTCTCTCTCTCTCTGCGAACTACTATCAAAAAGTGTCTTTTTTACACTCTGTGCTGGTATTTAGCAGAATCTTGCTACGAGGCCTGACGGCACGACACAACCACCTTCCTTGATAATTATTATGCTGAATGCAAATCGGCAACTTGGTCAGGTCCTGTCGCCACTTACAACAACAGCACACAAACAACACACACACACACACACACACACACACACACACACACACACACACGCGCGCGCGCGCGCATACGAACCACAACCAAGGGCGGGGGGGGGGGGGGGGGGGGTGAGGGGGGGGGGGGGTGAATGGGTTTTTGGGGTGGGTGTGGTTGAGGGGGGGGGGTGGGGGGAGGTGAGGGGTGAGAGGGGGGGGGGGAGACTCAACAAAAATTGATTTTAGACTTGAAATTAAACTTGGTAACACTTTGATACAATCAAAGGGGAACAATGACGTCACTTAGAAAAACACGCCACACAGCCAAAGGTTATGAAAGAAATCTTTTTCTCCAGAAAATAATATAAACACCCTCTGACGTGTTTCAAGACGTTCGTGCATGTCGGAAATGTTATAACACGGTGGGTCGATCCTGGAGATACTGCTGTACCAGAAAAGACCCGAACTTGTTAAAATAATTTTACTAGCGCAACTCCGAGTACCGGTAACGCCTAGTAACGGTAACGCCTAGTAACGGTTAACGCCTAGTAACGGTAACGCCTAGTAACGGTAACGCCAAGTACTGGTAACGCTGAGTACAGCAAATTTGAAGCGATTCGGTTAAGTAACGGCGGAGTTAAAAGGCCCCGTTTCCCGTTGGCGCTGCTGTGAGAGTGACGCGCTCTCCCTAATAACGGTAACGCCAAGTACTGGTAACGCTGAGTACAGCAAATTTGAAGCGATTCGGTTAAGAAAAGGCGGAGTTATAAGGCCCCGTTTTCCCGTTGGCACTGCTCTGAGAGTGATGCGCTCTCCCTAGTAACGGTAACGCCTAGTAACGGTAACGCCAAAGTGCTGGTAACGCTGAGTACAGCAAATTTGAAGCGATTCGGTTAAGAAACGGCGGAGTTATAAGGCCCCGTTTCCCGTTAGCGCTGCTCTGAGAGTGACGCGCTCTCCCGATTGTCTTCATATTTGCTGCTAGGCTTCGCCCCGGCCACAGCAAGCACGACAGCCAATTTGAAGCGATTCGGTTAAGAAACGGCGGAGTTCTTTGTGAAAAGGTGAAGCGGCGTATCGCGCGCGTTTATTAATCGATTCGCTTCCGGTTTGGCAAACAGATAGTCACCGTTCCCGGTCATCTACCTTCCAAATGCGAAGGCAATCCGTCCAGAAATAAATAATAATATAATAATTCAAGAGTGACACCAACCAGCAACAGCGCATATACAAAGCAACTCTCTCTCTCTAACATACACACACACACACACACACACACACACACACACACACACACACACACACACACACACACACCCCCCCCCCCCCCCCCCCCCGCGCACACACACACACACCCGCGCACACACACACGCACGCACGCACGCACGCACGCACGCACACACACACACACACACACACACACACACACACACACACACACACACAATTATTGACGCCAACTCGTTCATACCCCATTCGGTAAGCCACAGCAACCGAGCCGCATGGACTGACCACATACACCAACACACATACAAACCCTCACACACAACGTACGCACGCAGACAGACACACACAGACTCACACACATGCGTGCACACACAACCCACAAAACCAAAATACACACAATTAAGCACACATGTATGCAAACATTCATGCTCACACACATACACAACACACACACACACACACACACACCACACACACACACACACACACACACACACACACACACACACACACACACGCACCACAAAACACAGCACAAACCTCTTATTAAATCTTCCCTCACGTGCACACAACGATAGACAACTGATCAAATATTTAGGGCGCAGCAGGAAAACGATGGGTTTTAAGAGAGGTTTTGAATGAGGAGACTGAGTTGGAGTGTCGGAGAGGAGAAGGCAGAGAATTCCACAGAGATGGTACTTGACAAGAAAAAGAACGTTGGCCAGCAGATTTGAGACGGATGGAGGGAATGGAAAGGAGACGAGAATCAGAAGACGAACGTAGTTGGCGAGCTGGGACATAGAGATGAAGAAGATCAGAGAGATACAGGGGAGCTTGATCATTCAGTGACTTAAAGGCAAGGAGGAGAATTTTGTAGTCAATACGTGATTGAACTGGGAGCCAATGTAGGGAACGAAGAACCGGAGTGATGTGATCGTACCTAGGGGAGCGAGAAATGAGACGAGCAGCATTATTCTGGAGATACGGGCGCCGAGAGGCGGCGGATACGCGTTTCGCGCATTTGCCAAACCGCGCAAATGACACGGCCGCCTCGGTTGCCGTTGCCATCGCGCCGTATCAAACTTTGCCTACATATACCAAATATCCCACGATGTCATGAGACCCTGGGTAGAGGGTCCTATGATCTATGAGCAACTTAGGACGCGCATTTTACCGCCAGGGGGCAATCAAACCAGTAGGGGCTTAGCGCGAGTCTTAGTTGGGCATAGTGAAAGAGAGAGATGGACATCTCCCCCCCTCCTCTCTCTCTCTCTCTCTCTCTGTCTCTCTCTCTCTCTCTCTCTCTCTCTCTCTCTCTCTCTCTCTCTCTCTCTCTCTCTCTCTCTCTCTCTCACTACGCCCAACTAAGAATATTGTAGTGTTATGCAAATGAACAGATAGAAAGTCCAGAGGGAGACGAGGGGAGGACATACATTCTTTCTAGGGCTTCATACAAGCGCGTGGTGTTCGTTCAGCCATGTACATAATCTAACCCAAACGGAAGAGGAAGTACAAATCGAAGGGCTACAATCATGCCCAATACGATGAGAGTCATTTAGCAGAGTAACTTCCCTTTAACTATTAGTAGCTTTAGAGATTACCAAACCAATATCACGCGCTAAGCCCCTACTGGTTTGATAATGTCACTGTCAGTCATAAGAATGTCACTGCCAGTCATGTCACTGTCAGTCATAATATAATGTTAGCCAGTCATAGTAATATCGCTGTCAGTCGTGTCACTCAAAACGTCACTGCCAGTCGTGTCACTCATGACGTCACTGCCAGCGTCATAGTGTTGCTGATCGTCATAATAACCGGACACTGCATCGTCTCCAGACTGCGTGGCGACCAGCTCTGACTGAGACATGGCAGTGAGGGATTCGCTCCCAGTGGAACTCTCATTCTCCGCAAACTCGGAGGCTTCCTCTCTGTCGCTCGGAGGCGTCCTCATGTCCGGCACGACAGAAGGAGGAGGAGGAGAAGAAGAAGAACAGGAGGAAGCGGGAGGAGAAGGTTGATGTTGACGTCTTCGAATGACGACGACGATGATGACGGTGACGAGGACGATGAAGGCCAAGCCCCCCGCGATAGACGATCTCAGCACGAGGCTTTTCGACGATGCTCTCTTTTGGGGAGAGTCTCCACCTAGAAGGAAAGAAAGAAGAAGAAAGATTAAAGAAAGACTGAAAGAAAACTGCAGAGAAAATAGAGAGAAGAAGGAGGGTTAGATAGACTTGGGGTGGTAGAAAAGAAAGAAAGACTGAAAGAAAACTGAAGGGGAAAAGAGAGATAAGAAGAAGGAGGGTTAGAGAGACTGGAGGTGGTAGAGAAGAAAGAAAGACTGAAAGAAAACTGAAGGGAAAAGAGAGATAAGAAGAAGGAGGGTTAGAGAGACTGGAGGTGGTAGAGAAGAAAGAAAGACTGAAAGAAAACTGAAGGGAAAAGAGAGATAAGAAGAAGAGAGGGTTAGAGAGACTGGAGGTGGTGGTAGAGAAGAAAGAAAGACTGAAAGAAAACTGAAGGGAAAAGAGAGATAAGAAGAAGAGAGGGTTAGAGAGACTGGAGGTGGTGGTAGAGAAGAAAGAAAGACTGAAAGAAAACTGAAGGGAAAAGAGAGATAAGAAGAAGGAGGGTTAGAGAGACTGGAGGTGGTAGAGAAGAAAGAAAGACTGAAAGAAAACTGAAGGGAAAAGAGAGATAGGAAGAAGGAGGGTTAGAGAGACTGGAGGTGGTTGAGAAGAAAGAAAGACTGAAAGAAAACTGAAGGGAAAGAGAGATGAAGAGAAAAGAGAGATAGGAAGAAGGAGGGTTAGAGAGACTGGAGGTGGTTGAGAAGAAAGAAAGACTGAAAGAAAACTGAAGGGAAAAGAGAGATAAGAAGAAGAAGGAGGGTTAGAGAGACTGGAGGTGGTTGAGAAGAAAGAAAGACTGAAAGAAAACTGAAGGGAAAAGAGAGATAAGAAGAAGGAGGGTTAGAGAGACTGGAGGTGGTAGAGAAGAAAGAAAGACTGAAGGGAAAAGAGAGATGAAAAGGGTTAGAGAGACTGGAGGTGGTAGAAAGAAAGACTGAAAGAAAACTGAAGGGAAAAGAGAGATAAGAAGAAGAAGGAGGTTAGAGAGACTGGAGGTGGTTGAGAAGAAAGAAAGACTGAAAGAAAACTGAAGGGGAAAGAGAGATAAGTAGAAGGAGGGTTAGAGAGACTGGAGGTGGTAGAGAAGAAAGAAAGAGAAGAAAGAAAGACTGAAAGAAAACTGAAGGAAAAAAGAGAGAGAAGAAGAAGGAGGGTTAGAGAGACTGGAGGTGGTAGAGAAGAAAGAAAGACTGAAAGAAAACTGAAGGGAAAAGAGAGATAGGAAGGAGGAGGGTTAGAGAGACTGGAGGTGGTTGAGAAGAAAGAAAGACTGAAAGAAAACTGAAGGGAAAAGAGAGATAGGAAGAAGAAGGGTTAGAGAGACTGGAGGTGGTTGAGAAGAAAGAAAGACTGAAAGAAAACTGAAGGGAAAAGAGAGATAGGAAGAAGTAGGGTTAGAGAGACTGGAGGTGGTAGAGAGAAAGAAAGAAAGACTGAAAGAAAACTGGAGGTGAAGGGAAAAGAGAGATAAGAGAGAAGAAGGAGGGTTAGAGAGACTGGAGGTGGTTGAGAAGAAAGAAAGACTGAAAGAAAACTGAAGGGAAAAGAGAGATAGGAAGAAGAAGGGTTAGAGAGACTGGAGGTGGTTGAGAAGAAAGAAAGACTGAAAGAAAACTGAAGGGAAAAGAGAGATAGAAGAAGAAAGACTGAAAGGAAGGAGGGTTAGAGAGACTGGAGGTGGTTGAGAAGAAAGAAAGACTGAAAGAAAACTGAAGGGAAAAGAGAGATAAGAAGAAGGAGGGTTAGAGAGACTGGAGGTGGTAGAGAAGAAAGAAAGACTGAAAGAAAACTGAAGGGAAAAGAGAGATAGGAAGAAGAAAGGGTTAGAGAGACTGGAGGTGGTTGAGAAGAAAGAAAGACTGAAAGAAAACTGAAGGGAAAAGAGAGATAGGAAGAAGAAGGAGGGTTAGAGAGACTGGAGGTGGTTGAGAAGAAAGAAAGACTGAAAGAAAACTGAAGGGAAAAGAGAGATAGGAAGAAGAAGGAGGGTTAGAGAGACTGGAGGTGGTTGAGAAGAAAGAAAGACTGAAAGAAAACTGAAGGGAAAAGAGAGATAGGAAGAAGTAGGGTTAGAGAGACTGGAGGTGGTTGAGAAGAAAGAAAGACTGAAAGAAAACTGAAGGGAAAAGAGAGATAAGAAGAAGAAGGGTGACAAGAACCTTTTTCTTTCTTTCTTTTTTGGGGTGGTGGCGTGGTGTGGGGTGGACTTAGGGAAACCTAGCTATCAGTTCGGTTCAAACCAGGCAACGGTATTTCTCCCTGTTCTTATGGACTTTTTATCAGCGGTTGGGGGTTCCATTGACGTGCGTAAAACGCATGGGTCATGTCAGACTTGCCTTAAGTCCACATCCGAAAGACTCGATGTTCAGTTCGATTTACCCGTCGAAGTAGAATGAAAGAGCCAGATGAGGATTCGAACCTGAGTCACACATGCCTTGAATTGGCAGGCGAATGTTTTCTATTGTTGTCACGTGGCATGATTCATCAACGATGAAAGCAAACAACATGAAATCGAATTTATTAGAACGTTAATTCTAGTCTTTTAGTTTGCATGATTGATTCACGTGGACATGATCATTACCCCAAGAAGGTAATCATTTCGTCTTTGCCTGTCAATCTCTCCGTCTCTCTGTGACCCTCATATATGATGGAGTTCAATTTAACGGTGAAGTTTTAATTGTCTGAGGTAAAGTGGCAACGTAATACTTTAACCCTTTCACCGCCAGCCAAATTGCAACCAAAAATGTCCATTAAATTTGCCTGGGTAGAGAACAAAATCCATCTGCAGTATTGGGTATTATTCTGTGACATATACAAAATAAGGTATTTCCTTACTTCCCCAAACTATGACAATAGGGTCTTTGGATAATATACCCCAGTTTGATGCCTTTTAGTGACATAGCTGTTCAATCAATGTGGTGCTAAAATGCGACTTTGGCGGTGAAAGGGTTTTAAAGTGTTCGAGTTTGAAATGGTTTGTTTCATTTGGTAAGATACAGAACGGTTTTTTTTGTTTGTCAGCTTTATGTCACTTTTAAAACTGATAAAGCATAAAAAAAGAAGAAATCAACCAAGATTATGTGAGTAGATTGTCATCTCTTTTAATCTATAGGACTGTCATTTTGATACAGAAATGTATTCATGTTTATCACGTTCTTCATTTCCCTTTAAACGATTCTTACTGGAGTGCAGGGTTCTAGTAGAGACATTTTACTGCACCTACCTGCTGGCGGGTCAACGTGACATTTGGGGGTTCCCGAAGACAGCCGGATCTGCGCTTCAGTCGTGGCGTCCTCAAAGGCTACGGAGCCAAACCACAGAAGACACCTGAAGCGCCCGCTGCACGCTGGCGGGACGGACGATACCAGAAGTTCAAGAACTGTCGTCCCTCGATAAAACCTTCCCACCTTCGAGGCCTCCTGGGTGAACACTCTCGATGTCCCATCACCGGCGCCTTCTGCGCTGATGTTGGTCCAGCCCTTGGGGTCTTTGAACTGGTAAGCGACTTTCAGAGAGTCGCGCGGGTTAGTCAAGTACATGTTAGCCGTGCAACTTAAACGGAGGGTTTCATTATATTCGTATTTCTCTTTCGTTGGAAAGATGGCGAGTGTTGTTTTCCCGGGGTGTGGAATGAGAGTTAGGATGACGAAATCAACCACGCATTTACTCGCTTTCTTTTCTTTCTCCCAAAAATTCAGTTTACACGTCCAGTTCAGAGATAGATCTCCTGGAGTCGCTCCTGCGACGGCCAGAAATGGGGCACAGGCAAATTTGGACCCATTGTTCGACGATTCAGTTCCGTTAGTGAACTGATCCAGCAGGTATTCAACCCAGCCGTCAGGGTAACTACTGTAAACTCGAGGAAGTAGATCTTTCTTCGATGTTTTTGGACCGACGTCAACAGTTGCTCCAAGGTATATGTATTGCAAACCTTCACGACAATAATCGCCCGCTAAACACGAAATGTTTATATTATTTTGAACACCGTCTTGTATAATAACAGGATTGGGGCGAACGTGTACCAGAGTTTTCTTGAGACACTCGCCACAAACGTATCCAATTAAAATGACAGTTGTCAGAGCGGAGATAACTTCTACAAGTAGTTTATTTTTCATTCGTTTGGACTTGGGTCAATGATCAATGGAAAAAAAACTAAGCCGGTTTTGAATTCGCCCATTTAGCATAAACAAAATAGGGAATAGGACATTTGCCACGAGTGTCCGTTCTATATTAGACTACTAATTTGACTGAGAGTGTCCATTCTATATTAGACTACTAATTTGACCGAGAGTGTCCATTCTATATTAGACTACTAATTTGCCTGCGCTCCTTCTTCTGCCCGAGTTGCGCTGAACTTTTCTAATTCAACTCTCTAAATTTAACTCATCATATCAGTGGAAGTCAATGTCGCCAGCACGCGGCAAATGCCCTATTAGGGACCATACTAGGTCAAAGCAGTGGTAAATGAAGGGCGGAGCTGTGCCGGTCGGGGTTCGTCCACGGGGAGCACTTCGCTAGCCGGAGTGGTCATTGCCTGGATACTGAGAAATGTATGGTCTAAAGTTTTTTGTTCTGAAATCAGGGCAGACTGTCATTAAGTGATTAGCACGTGCCCAACACATGTTATTTGTATTAGGGCAATGCACTTTTCCATTCCGTTGAGATAATAGCTTATGTTATACGCAAGTAAAGCTGTTTCAACCTATTCAGAACCACAACCAGAACCAGAACGTCAGACCTCATCAGTCATAGGCCTAGAGGGTTGGTCTTTTAGTGACGTCTTTTTTCGCTTGACATCATTAAAGTTTGCATTCCTATCTTCCTTACTTTAGGGTGGGTTAGGGAAAGTTCGGATTTACTTTGTATAGCTTAGCGGAATTTCAGATTTAATCTGCTTTATAGTAAAGTAAAGAAAGGTAACTCCCTCTGTAATTAACTCCCTTCACCAAAGTTATTTACGGCACCAATTCGCCTAGCAAAGTATAAACAACAGCCACATTGAGACAGACCCAGGTTCATCCTTTACCTTACTATTTTATCCTCTCTCCTTGCCTCACTATTTCTGTATTAATCTACTTTGTTTAGCTTTCGGATTAATAATAATAATAATAATAATAATAATAACATTTATAGCGCCTAATCTTAAAATAAAGCCCTAAGCGCTTACAATAATGATTGAATAAACCAGCAAGCAATATAAATAAATAAATGACAAAAATATATTATACACGCGCGCGCACATACATGCACGCACTAAACGCAGACACACGCACGCACTAAACTGACAGACACACACACACACACACACGCACGCACACACGCACACACACACGCACAAACAACACGCATGCACACAAACACACGCGAATGGAAGGGGCGCAGTACTTTGAAAAGAAATATAGCAGTGTCGCGTTCATTTACACATTAGTATAGGAAAGAGTCATCACATTCGTCATAAGAAACATACATCATTCACGATGACGTGATAATTTAGCTTACTGTCTTGAAATGTGCACGTACCACGTGACTGTCTCGTCATTAACTGACATTGGGAGGATTTTGGCTGAAGAAGAAGGACACCTGCTCCAGCCAGTCAGACAATTGCGGCAGTTAGGAACTAAGTAAAAGCAGTTCCATCAACAACTATATTGTCAAGAACTCGCCCAAGTATTAGGCCAATACTAGGAGATGCCATAGGTCGACTGAGACACGGATCGTCAACTTCTTGCGACGAAGGCGGACCAGGAGAGGTAGACCTGGCAGCACGACCGTTGAGTCTCGACCACATTCTGATTTATTTGGGGTAGGCTACATATTCATTCATTTAGCATCGTTTTTGGTCATCATACTCATTCTTCCAAGGTATCGATTTCGTTTTAGGTCAAACGGGGTTGTATTCGCGTTCCGTACTTTTTCTAAACTATTATTATTCATTAGCCAGATCTACATGATCGATCGATGACCACGACAAAGCAAGTGAATGTCATCTTCGCCTTGTGTCATCCTCATACCCATTTGTTTATTGATTATGTAGAACATGATGACATGTATTGTTCTTTCTAGAGTCTGCATGAGTTGAATGTATTTTGAGCATGAATTAGCATCTTAGTTTCATGAATGATGCATGAATCCTTATCTGATTTCAGGACTCTTGATTATGGAGTAAAAAAGTAAGATAGTGCATTTGTAAAGGATGTGAGTGTGAGTGTGGAAAATAGCTGTGTGTATCTAGGCACACAGAGAACTGACACTGCACGTTCCTTGCAGGTTTTTTTCTACTACCGGCTACGGACAGCTGTATTCCTAGATGTCTACAGCAATACGTCATGGATGCAAGTACGATTCCTCTCTAGTACGTGGTCATCACTGCACCACGTGCGACGTCTGAAGACCAGCACAGGAGGATCAGCGAACGAAGTGCTGCACTTCAAGATCAAGCACTTCACACCAGAAAGCGTTCAAGTTAAGTGGATTGCAGTAAAGACAACACTGACACGAACACATCACATCCTCTAGTCTTCACAAAATCTTGTATTAATTGTGCCAAAGAAACATCTTCTCAAAAGAGTGACAATAAGCATCTGAGAAGACGAGAAAAACAACAACACTAACGTATTAGCTAGTAATATCAGAAGATCACATTTTTTACACATTTATTTTGGTTACAATGGTTGTTTAGTTTTAATAAATGTAATACGTGCTCGTAACTTTGGTTTTAGATCTGTTGAAGAGAGTGAAAGGAAGGGGCGCAAGAGTGTACTATCTCTCCTGGTCTGAATCATCTGTTTGTGTGCGACAAGCAGGCTATGATTTGAAAAGAGTAGTTTTGAGAGAAGACTTAAATGAAGAAAGGGAGTTGGCAGAACGGAGAGGTAAAGGGAGTCTATTCCAAGTGGAGGGGGCCTGGAAAGAGAAGGAGCGTTCGCCAAGGGTCTTGGTGCGGTAATGAGGGATCTGGAGGAGAGAACTTTGTAGACTAGATCTATTCCTTAGGGAAATTTTGGATTTTCCTTGTATAGCTGAGAGAAATTTCCGAATTACTTTGTATACTTTAGGGAAATTTCGGATTTAATATGTCTAGCTTATTAGGGAAATTTCGGATTTACTTTTGTATAGCTTAGGGAAATTTCGGATTTACTTTGCATAGCTTAGGGAAATTTCGGATTTACTTTGCATAGCTTAGGGAAATTTCGGATTTACTTTGTATAGCTTAGGGAAATTTCGGATTTACTTTGTATAGCTTCGGGGAAGTTCGGATTTTCTTTGTATCGCTTAAGGAAATTTCGGATTGACTTTGCATAGCTTAGGGCAATTTCGTATTTACTATAGCTTAAGGAAATTTCGGATTTACTATAGCTTAGGGAAATTTCAGACAAGTTTAGTCAGTTGCAAGGACTTTGAAGGATGCAGTGTTTTTTTGCATTCACTACTGTCAAAAACCTGACGCTTCATGCCCTGACATGACATGCGGAAGACACGGATGCTGTCTTACAGATAATCATACAGACAAAAGAAACAATTGATACTCCAAAACAAATGTTTGACATAACTAATCAATAGAAATAGGGGAACATGGGGTAAAAGGTCCCCTGTGGGTAAAAAAAGCCCCTCTTGGTTGATGAGCGGACATGCCTTAGGCCGGGTTCACATTAGATGCGTAAGTTCCGTACAGAAAACCCTAAATAAGTGGAAGAAAGAAGGATAAAAGTTTACGCATATAGGGAAATTCGAAAACGAGCGCAAACCTTTTCCCTTCTTTGTTTCACTTATTTATGGATTGCGCACGGGTTTCCGCATGGAATATCCGCTTATGTGTGTACACGGCCTTCTGGTAAAAAGATCCATTATAAATGAACACGAGGGTCTAAACCATGTGGTAGTTTTGCGAAAATTGGATCAAATAATTCCAGTTTGCAAATTTCATTATCGAAATGACAAAGATGCTACAAGTCAATTTTGTTGATGTTATCCAGCATTCAATTTTTGTTGGATTGTTTTACCAAAGGTCGGGGCAGTGGGTGGATGCCTCGTGCCTCCATACAGGGAGCTGGACGACCCCACCCCCTCCACGAGTCTCTCCCCGTGGGGATACCTGGGGGTCTTTCGTAAAAATAGTTCCACTTTCTGGATGTTCTGTGCATGTCCTCTAATATGCCACTCTTTGACTCTGCCTTTCCCTTTGCTTTCTATCATCTACTATCTTTCTGACTTATTGGCCCATTCTCCAGCCTTTTTTCAAAAACAATCTTCCAAATACTTTTTTCTCCTTTGAGCTCCTCCGTAATCGGAATGTGTCGGCTGAATGCAGCGGGGAGACCAGTGAAAACTGAAAACCAGACACATACGTACCTTACCCATTATGGCCATATGGCCTGGGAACGCAGAAGAAGAAGACCTAAGGTCCCCTACTACAGTGGAACCTCCCTTATAAGACCTCCCATTATAAGACTCCCTCCCATATAAGACCTAATTCTCTGAGACATTGCCCTTCTTTGTAAGTATTAAAATTACCTCCCTATAAGACCCCTCCCTTATAAGACCTCATTTTGGAAGATTTTTGAAGGTCTTGTAAGGGAGGTTCCACTGTAGTAACCTCTTGCATGAGTGCATGCTAATCCACGTGAGCAAAATTATGTCATACTCTATCATTGAAGATGCTAAAACTTAAATGTAAATTACATCAGAATGCAGTTTTTATTTATTTATAGAATACCAATAGGTATACGTTCACTTGATTTTGTCAGATTCACTAAAAAAGAAATCTTTTTTATTTCATAATTAAAATCCTTTCACCACCAAAGTCGCATTTTAGCACCACAGTGATTTAACACCTATGTCACTAAAAGGCATCAAATTGGGGTCTATTATCCAAAGACCCTATTGTCTCAGTTTGTGGAAGTAAGGATAGACTTATTTTATATATGCATCGGTGCAACTCCCCAAAATTAAAAAAAAAACCTGAAAGGCAGGGGTCCAGGGACCCATGGCCCCGGCAGGGTACAGGGGCAGAGCCCCGTCGGACGATTCAAGGGGGCAACTTAGGAGAGAGATATAACGAGACAGACAGACAGACAGTTAAAATGATAGACAGAGACAGTTTGAGTCTGATAAGCCTTGTAAAAATTATTACATGGCCTTTGTAAACTTCCAAAATAAAAGCAACTAAGTTCAAAATGCTCCAAATCTAATTCATCCAATTAAAAACAACCTGAAATTCCGTTTCTGGTAACATTAAAAATACTGAAATCAGTGTACAAATGAAAGAGTAGCACCCATACCATGCATCACAGAAGAATCCCCAATACTGCAGATGGATTTTGTTCTCTACCCAGGTAAACTTAATGGACATTTTGGGATGAAATAATGGCTGGTGGTGAAAGGGTTAAAAAAAGAGTATCTCAAGATTTTCTCCGGCAGTGTGTGGGGAAGGGCGATTTTCCCCGGAGAGAGAGGGTGGTGGTGTGTGTGGTCTCTTACCCCACGCAACCGTACTTTTAGCAGTAGTGGCTTCTACAGTGTCTCCAACAAGAGTCAGAGTTGTGTGTGTGTGTGTGTGTGTGCGTCGTGGGGGGGGCATGTTCGCGCATGTGTGTTAAAGTAATGGTGAACGTGTGAGCCTGCGCGTGCACGTGTGTTTGGTGTGTGTGTGCGTATGTGTGTGAATGTATGCGAGCATGCACGCCTATGTGTTATGTATATAAAAATTATACGTGTGTAGGCATATGTGTGAGCACATGCGCGCGTGCGTGTGTGTTTGCGTGCACGCGCTCTTGTGTGTGTATGTATGTGCGTAGGCCTATACCGTAGTTGTGTGTATGCATGCAAGCGCACGTGTGTGTGTGTGTGTGTGTGTGTGTGTGTGTGTGTGTGTACATGCATGTATACATGTAAGTATATGAGGCGTCGTGGCCTTAGTTGGTTAGAGTCGCCACTCGTAATTAATACAACGGGTTTGCGAGTGCGCTGGTTCGAAGCCAGCTCCGTTCGCGGTGCTGTGTCCTTGGGAAAGATACTTTACTCCTATTTCCTGGTCCTTCGGATGAGACCTTAAACCGAGTTCCCGTGTGCGAACCCATGCCCAAGATCTTACGCGCACACATTAAAGCCGATTCTACTATTATGTAGAAGTAGTAGGCCGTGTTGTGCCGGTGGGATGGATGACACAAAACTCACATAGCATGACAAAAATGGGTGACGCTGTACTAGCGCGACGCGCTCTCATGGTGGGAGCAACCCGAATTTCACAGAGACGAGTTTCTGTGACTAGAAAGTACCAAAATACAATGCAAGCAACAAGCAAATTAAACCAATAACGTAAGTCGTTGAAATCAAGACTTGAAATCAAAATCATTTGAAAATGAACAAACATTTATTGACAGTGTTGAATCTTTTGTCCACGCACAATAAAAACACATCCAATAGTAATACTTATGGCATAGGGGCTTACCGTGGAAGACAGTATTGGTATAAAAGAAATGAACATTCAAATAAACAGAAATGGATATTCAAATAAAAAGAAATGAATATTCAAATACAAAGCGATGAACATTTAAATAACACACACACACAGAAACGATGCAGATCCATAAGGATATTTTTCTGACTAAAAGGCGCACGGAGTAGAGTGGCACAGAGGTAACGCGTTCGCCTCGTGTCAAGCAAACCCGAGTTTGAACCTGGGTACAGGGGATTTTTCCTCTCACTTTGCACTAGGCCTTACGGTCTGAAAGTGGAGTCTTTCGGATGAGATGATAAACCGAGGTTTTGTGTGCCCATGCACTTAGCACACGTTAATTCCAGTGGCAACGAAAAAGTTGTCATTTGGTCAAAATGTACCCACCCACCCACCCACCCCCTTCCTTCCTCGTCAGTCACACAATAATCGCATGCAAAAAAAAAAGTTTAAAAAATGGGTGGCGCGCCTCTAGCTGCGACGTGCTCTCCAAGTGGGAGCAGCCCGAATTTCACTGAGACGCCTGTGTGACAATAAACTAAAGTACGTAATATTCATTAAAAATCCAATTTAAAAACCATAAATTGTCATATGAAAATAGTGATCAACGAATATCAATACAAAAGACTTAAACCAATAGGCCAGTTTCTGTCACACAATTATCGTTTTGAATAAACATTAAGAAACTACTACAATGTACCTATGACCCAAAAATCACAAGCCGTTCAAAAGTGCAGTCATAGACAGTGATGTCCCGAGGTCCCAGTCATCGGGCATTGACCTACTAAAATTGAAAATGTCCTATATTGTGTTCTCCCCTGTTAGGACAAAATGTCTGTTACATTTTTTAACATTGTACGCTTTGTCTTATTGAGCCAGGACATTGTCCTATTGGTTTCTCTGGTCTCAGGACAGTTTGTCCTATCGTTTTTCGATCCTCGGTAATATAGAGACTAGGCGTTCAAGACTGCGATCTCCAAACATGGAACACTCAATTTTTTAGTAAAGTTTTATTTTTGTGTATTTGACGGTTTAAGGTTTTGGTTAGGGTTAGGGTTAGGGCTAGAGTCTGTTTAATTTCAGATTGAATGGCTAAAAGATACACATTCTAAAGTTTCGCTGAAAACCGACATTGTCACGCGAATGGCGTCACTTTCCATATTTGGAGATGACCAACTGCAGCATTGAACGTCTTGTAATATAGAGCCCTTCCGGTTAGATTTTTCAGTTGTTTTGTAAAATTTTATTTTTGTGTATGTGACTGTTTTAAGTTTAGGTTAGGGTTAGGAATAGGGTAAGGGTTAGGCCTGGTACACAGTACCTTCGGATTTACTGCGCAAAAATAATCAAGTAAAAGAAAGAAGGAAACAAATACATCGATTAGGGGAAATACAGACACGTGCGTATATCCCCCCCCCCCCCTTCTTTCCTTTACTTATTTACGGATTGCGCATGGGTTTCCGCGCGGAACATCCGCGTGTATGTGACGGCTTTAAGTTTGGGTTAGGGTTAGGAATAGGGTAAGGGTTAGGCCTGGTACACAGTATCTTCGGATTTTCCGCGCAGAAATAATCAACAAGTAAAAGAAAGAAGGAAAACAAATATATGGATTAGGGGAAATACGGACACATGCGTATATTTTTTCTTTTACTTATTCAGATTGCGCATGGGTTTCCGCACGGAACATCCGCGTGTATGTGTACACGGCCTATTTAGGGTTAGGGTCAGTTTGAAAAGTTAAAAGATACAAATTCTAAGCGTTGTGACCCACATTTTCAAGCGACTGACGTCATCTTCCATGAGTTTGGACATCTTTTTCCATATTTGGAAGGACTCTGTGTGCAGTATTGAACGTCTGACAAAGACTAGAGCGTGAAAACGTTAGATCCAGCAGCCACGCCGCAGCATTTCCGGCTCCGGTGACCTTTGTCCATTGACCAATGACCATCTTTGAACTTGGCCTAGATATCCTAACTGGCTCTCCGCGTTCAAACTGTCAGCCTCCTCCGTGCCAACTGTCAGCCTCCTCCATGCCTCCATGCAAACTGTCAGCCTCCTCCATGCCTCCGTGCCAACTGTCAGCCTCCTCCGTGCCTCCATGCAAACTGTCAGCCTCCTCCGTGCCTCCATGCAAACTGTCAGCCTCCTCCATGCCTCCGTGCCAACTGTCAGCCTCCTCCGTGCCTCCATGCAAACTGTCAGCCTCCCTACCTGCCTCCATGCAAACTGTCAGCCTGCTCCGTTGCCTCCGTGCAAACTGTCAGCCTCCTACACTGCCTCCGTGCAAACTGTCAGCCTCCTCCGTGCCTCCGTGCAAACTGTCAGCCTCCTACACTGCCTCCGTGCAAACTGTCAGCCTCCTCCGTTGCCTCCGTGCAAACTGTCAGCCTCCTCCTGCCTCCGTGCAAACTGTCAGCCTCCTCCGTGCCTCCGTGCAAACTGTCAGCCTCCTACGCTGCCTCCGTGCAAACTGTCAGCCTCCTACGCTGCCTCCGTGTAAACTGTCAGCCTCCTACGCTGCCTCCGTGCAAACTGTCAGCCTCCTACGCTGCCTCCGTGCAAACTGTCAGCCTCCTACGCTGCCTCCGTGCAAACTGTCAGCCTCCTACGCTGCCTCCGTGCAAACTGTCAGCCTCCTATGCTGCCTCCGTGCAAACTGTCAGCCTCCTACGCTGCCTCCGTGCAAACTGTCAGCCTCCTACGCTGCCTCCGTGCAAACTGTCAGCCTCCTACCTGCCTCCGTGCAAACGCTACCGTGGGCAACATATTCAGATAGTCAGCCAGCCAGAGACAAACAAGACACACACAGCTCTGAAAACATTAAGCAGTTTTCATTATCACGGCTGCTTAACTACTCATGTTTTAAAGATACACTGACACACCACGATTAAGTCCCTTGGTGTTTTTTCTGGGTAGCCGTGACGCACATACACATGTCCCCCAACTTCAAATTGAGGCTGCTCTTTAAAATGATGTTTCGGTTTGAATTTGGGGGCATTTGTATGGGAGTGAGACCTGGTCAAAACAAGATTTATTTCCAGCTATAAGAGGAAAAACATGTGAAACCCGTGATTTTGACACGTGATCTGGTGGATCTTTAAACACTCAATGATAGTGTCCTAAAACAAGGAATAACCCAAATTCAAAACATGGATATCTGGGTTCAAAATCAGTTTAAACAAAAATCCACACATATCATCCTCATCGAATCGAAGCCAGATACTGTATCACAAAACAAAGACAAAAAAAATTAAAAAAAATTGAGAAGTCTGACACTGCATACTGGCTGATACTATATTTTTAAAAAAAGATAAAGTATTTTGGCATGCAACTTTTACATTATAATAAAGACATTTTATTCCATGTTTAAGTAACTCAGCGGGAAAAAACACACGCACCAAAACACACAACAACAAAAAACAAGAACAGAAAATAAACCAGATTATCTAAATACTTCTTCTTCGTTAAATCGCTCAGAACAGCTTCCCATCAAATGAGCGCAGATGCATCACGCTGCCGTTATGCACCTAAATAAGAAAAATAGTTAGGCCCAGCATGTCTGTCTTCGGCTGGAGATAATCTTTCTCTTTGAAAAAAAACAACAACCCAGGAGAATGGACAGAAAGATAGTAGATGACAGAAAGCAAAGGGAAAAGGCAGAGTCAAAGAGAGTGACAGATTAGAGGAAGTTACAAGCACAGAACAAAGATAGTAGATGACAGAAAGCAAAGGGAAAAGGCAACAGTCAAAGAGAGTGACAGGTTAGAGGAAGTTACAAGCACAGAACTTCCAGACGTTGGGGGGAAACTAGTTTGTACAAAAGACCCTCTGGGTATCTCCACGGGGTGGGGGGGTGGGGGGTCTGAATACAAGTATTGGTGCAAAGTATCAACAGTGCAGCGGATATTCCGTGCGGAAACCTGTGCGCAATCCATAAATAAGTGAAACAAAGAAGGGAAAAAATGTGCGCACGTGTCCGTATTTCCCCTAATATCTGTAAACTTTTATCATTCTTTCTTCCACTTATTTAACGTTTTCCGTACGGAACTTCCGCATCCAATGTGAACCCGGCCTATGTGGTAAATTAACTCTTCCAAATAAAAAATCTGTAACTGTTTTTAGTTGTGTGTTCTGTTTTGATAACGAAAAGAAGAAGAAGAATCAAAACAAATGTAAAAAGAAGCTTTTCTATAAAAAAAAAAACACCAAAAAATTAAAAAAAACATGGCGCCATGTCCAACTTGCACAAAGGAAATGTTAACCTCACCACTGAATAAAGTCACATTCAAAATACCAATGTTCGCCCAATTCTAAAATTTAACATCAGCAAATAGCTTGAAGAAGCTAATAAGGCTAAAACAGCATAGGGATAAAAGTTAGAGAAGGGTTAAATACTTTGATTTGCTATGATCAAAACTGACCCAAAAATAATAATCATGATAAAACCATCAGCCTAATTTTCCTTCCCCTCGGCGACTCAACTTGTCGATTATTTACAAGACAACTGCAGCTACAGAGCAGAAAATGTCAATTGAAATTCAAAATGAAATATCGAAATGGTGAGAACATGAACATCAAAGTGCAACTACGACTGACTGTACAGAGTCCATGCATACATAAACTTCCAATGTATAAGAACAAAAGAATTAATTCCTTACATGCAAAATGTTCCATTGTCATCAGCTTAAGTTGAATAACACAGCCGCATTTCAACATAGTTAGAATCTCTTCTTCATAGAATGTATTTGAAATGCTATATCATGTATGAAAAAGAAGACCAAAAAACAATCGAAATAAATTTCATACATACGTAAACTTCCAATGCAATCTGCTTACTTAAAAAAAAAAAAAAAAAAAAAAAAAAAACAGCTCAGACTCATTTCAACATGGTTAAAATCTCTACTGTGTAGAATGCTTTCGAAATGCTTTAATAAATACGTATACAAATTTATTTTTTTTAAAGTATTAAAACAAACCACACATATAAAAATACTACATTATATCTATAAAAGCATCATTAACACCAATAAAACAATTTCTTCTTCTATCATTCTCCAGTCAAACAAACAACACAATCTAGCACGTCGTTTGGTCTTTTTGGGGGTACATCCATTCTATAGTTGTCGTGTTGGTTGTTTTTACGGCTATTAGTGGACCTTACATATTAGGGACACACAAAGACACAAAGGGGGTTGGTGCTGCTTTTATGAAGTCGTTGGAAAAAGAGGAATACCCCTCCCCCCCTTTCTTTCCCTCCCTTTCCCCCCCCCTCCCATCCCCCCCCCCCCCTTCCCTTTCTTTCCTTCTCCCCTCCCCTTCATGCATGTTTGCTCTGTATGTTTTGTGTGTGTGCGAGTACGTGAACGAGCTCTTCGTTTGAGCTTGAATTTTTTTCGCATGTTCTTCAATTTACTGTGAACATGCCTGTTGTTATTTACTGTGAACATGCCTGTTGTTATTTACTGTGAACCCTGTTGTTATTTTCTATTCTTGTTATGCATTTTTTACTTTCTTTTGTTTTCCTTTTCTTGTTATTTGGCTTTTCTTTTTCCCCTCGAGGGCATGGTGTAAAGAAGCTTGAGCTTATCCTTACCCTCATTAAACATTCGTATTCGTATTCATTCACCCCTCTTTCCCTTCCTTCCCTCTCTCTACTCCCCCCCCCCCCCCCTCTTCCTTTCTCTCCTCTCTGTACAAAGAAACTCTATGGAAAACTGGACATCATAGTCTTCTCTCTCCCTCTCTTTGTTATTATCATTATA
Organism: Phymorhynchus buccinoides; assembly: GCA_017654935.2. Classification (NCBI taxonomy): domain Eukaryota; kingdom Metazoa; phylum Mollusca; class Gastropoda; order Neogastropoda; family Raphitomidae; genus Phymorhynchus; species Phymorhynchus buccinoides. The sequence goes on from CM065690.1 coordinate 6,851,745, forward strand.
GATTATATATAGTTAACTATTTATCTATAATTCATACTTGTAAATATGAATAATTTTAGCTCATTTTGTTAAACTCATTTCTATGCTCTGCTAAGTGTGTGTGTGTGTGTGTGTGTGTGTGTGTGTGTGTGTGTGTCTGTGTCTGTGTGTGTGTGTGTGTGTTAAAATTTGTTCTTATCTATTGAAAATTGTCTCTCTAAACATTGCTTGTGTCGCGCGTGTCAAAATGTATCAAAATGTGCATACCAGGCAGCGGCGAATTTCTTTAAATTGCCTAGAGACAATAAAAATGATTCCATATGAATGAGTAATCCCAGTGATTAGCTAACTCCATATCCCTCCCTAATCCGAAGGACTAAAAAGTTGGCGCATTTGAAATGCAGAATAATTTGCTTCGATAAAACATTTTTTTGTGTCCAATGTCTGTATTTGTGAACCTCGGAAACAAACTCAAGTCATCATAACTTTATGAAAAAAATACTTCTGTGTTCACTTCTGAAGAGAAGAAAATGAATAACTGTCAACAAAAGCAAATCAGCACATTGTGGTGTTTTTTTTTTATCATGCTCTTCTTTTCAGAAACATAGAAAAATTCATATAAAGCTATGCATCTGCATAGCTTCCGGTACGTTGGCAGAATAAATAAGAAAAATAAATATGAATAATAAATATTAAAAAAAAATAAAAAAATTTATAACCGTGTTTGTTTCTGAGGTTAACATTTTTTGGGCAGACATTGAACACACACACAAAAAAGTGTTCGACGAAGCAAATTTAGACACTACAATGATTGGTAGATTGTGCACACGTGAAAGCTCCGGCTCAGGGCAGGCTGGAGAGGTCTCTCTTGGGGGCAACCCCTTTGGGCCTGTCCTGCTCCTTGGCAAAGGCCTCGAACAGGAGGATCCTGAACAAGAATTAAAAAAAAAAGACAAAAAAAAGACTGATGCAGATGATGAGACCTGTTTACCCCTACAGGAGTCTTGAGTAGTCTGGATAGCTGAAATGAGTAGTTTTGGTGCAAAATGTGTACTTATTCATTAACCCCTTGACTGCCACCCACGTATTACGTACTGACCTGATGACATCACTGATCAGACGAAGAGGAATAACTCTGACATGCTGTTTTTTTGCTCTCACAGTCAACAGAGTTATATCCCCAGACAATGTTGCCAGAGTGGCTCTATCAGTTGTCTTTTTTATGGCTTGGTTTGCCCAATGATTTTTTTCCTTTAATGTTCTCTGGCAGTCAAGGGGTTAAACCATCAAAATAATGTTCACTGAAAATGAGTAGTAATCAAGAATTAAAAAGCATTATTTTCAGCTTTGAAGAGTAGTAGAGGTCCAGATGGAGTAGAATACTACTGGAAAAGAGTAGAGTAAACAGGTCTGCCGACGCACGCATCTCTCGTCTCCTTCATCGATCGCTCAGACAGTTTCTTGTTAACTATGATAAGCGCAGATGCTTGTTATTTCTCTTAATCTCCCCGTGGGGATACGGGGGGGGGTCTTTTGCATAAATAGTTCCCCACCTTCTGGAAGTTCTGTGCTTGTAACTTCCTCTAATCTGCCACTCTCTTTGACTCTGCCTTTTCCCTTTGCTTACTATCATCTACTATCTTTCTGACTTATTGGCCCATTCTCCTGCCTTTTTTTCTCCAAAAAATCTTCCAAATAATATTTCTCCTTTGAGCTCCTCCGAAATCGGAATGTGTCGGCTGTACGCAGCGGGGAGACCAGTGAAAACTGAAAACCAGACACATACGTACCTTACCCATTATGGCCATATGGCCTGGGAACGCAGAAGAAGAAGAATTTCTCTTAATGTTCCCTTTTTGCTGTTATTTCATTAGTGACAGAGTATGGGAAAACCCGGCTAATGTCGCTGAGAGACATTCTTAGCAATGCACAAAAACAGGTAGCTTAGTTATACTTGATTCTGTGTATTTTGTCAACTTTAAAAAACCATAGCAAAAAGACTATGCCAGATAGATCAATTCTGTTTTTTGCTTGTCAGTCTGTAGAATTTAAACTTTCAGATTATATAAAAACGTCAAAAGTGATAATTTCCGACTTTAGCCTGGTTTTCCTATACTCTGTCACTAATTTCTGTTCTGTTCCAGTGTCATTACTTTTGGCAGCCAATATTGTGTGACATATCTGTGTTTGAGCGCCTTGTATAAGCTTTAAGCTTGTTGCGCTCATTTGCATTTGTTTACATTGCTGCTATACTGATTTTCAATTAAACAAATCGTTTAAGCCAAGCGCAGATGCGTCACGCTGCTGTTATGCGCCTAACTAAGAAATGGTTAGGCCCAGCATGTCCGCCCGTCTCTCGGCTGGAGAACATCTTTGGTAAGGATTTATTGAAAAGATGAGAGAAAGAAAACAAAAAGGGCAGGAAAATGGACTGCTTTGAAGAGAGATAGTAGATGACAATAAGCAAAGGGGAAAAGGTCAAGAGACAGAGTCGAAGAGAGGGACAGATTAGAGGATCTTACAGAAGGTGGGGGAACTATTTGTGCGGAATAGCCCCTGGTCTTCCCACGGGGAGGGGGGGGGGATGCATATATCTAAACTACTTACAAAATAATTGACGTGTGTGTGTGTGTGTGTGTGTGTGTGTGTGTGTGTGTGTGTGTGTGTGTGTGTGTGTGTGTGAACGCATCTGTCCGCCTGGAAAGGGGAATTGAAAGGAAGGTAGTTACCTATCTGGAGCCAGATTGAGAAGGAGTCCCCAACAACACTAGGACACAAGTTTATTATCATAGTTAATGGCCCGAACATCCTCCTCCTCCTCATGATCATGATCATCACCACCACCATCATCATCATCATTATTTTAGTCATGACCATAATCATCATCACCATCCTCCCCTGTTTCATGCGCACAAAGTCCCGGTAGTAGATGGTCCCAGTATCATCATCATCATCTTCATCACCATCACTATCATCACCATCATCATCGCCATCTTCCTCCTCCTCACCATCACCATCATTACTCACGTTTTCAGCACCCCGCTCTGTTTTCCCAGCATCATGCGCAGAAAGTCCCAGATAGCAGATGGTCCCAGTATCATCATCATCATCTTCATCATCATCTTCATCACCATCATCATCACTCACTTTTTCAGCACCCTGCTCTGTTTTCCCAGCATCATGCGCACAAAGTCCCAGATAGCAGATGGTCCCAGTATCATCATCATCATCTTCATCATCATCATCATCTTCATCACCATCATCATCACTCACTTTTTCAGCACCCCGCTCTGTTTTCCCAGCATCATGCGCACAAAGTCCCAGATAGCAGATGGTCCCAGTATCATCATCATCATCTTCATCATCATCATCATCTTCATCACCATCATCATCACTCACTTTTTCTGCACCCTGCTGTTTTCCCAGCATCATGCGCACAAAGTCCCAGATAGCAGATGGTCCCAGTATCATCATCATCATCCGCTTCATCATCATCATCATCTTCATCACCATCATCATCACTCACTTTTTCTGCACCCTGCTGTTTTCCCAGCATCATGCGCACAAAGTCCCAGATAGCAGATGGTCCCAGTATCATCATCATCATCTTCATCACCATCATCATCACTCACTTTTTCAGCACCCCGCTCTGTTTTCCCAGCATCATGCGCACAAAGTCCCGGTAGCAGATGGTCCCGGAGTCCGTGGTGTCCACCTCCTTGATCATCTTCTTCAGCTCCAGGTGGGTCTTGGCCTGCCCCAGCTTCTCCAGCATGTACTTCACGTCCATCATGCCTGCGTGGACGACACACGCGAAAACCGCTTTAATACCAACCTACCAAATTTGAAGACGGCAACCGTAGACTGTAACTGCAAGAATGTGACATCTATAGGGTGAGGGGGGGTGAAGGGGGGGTGAAGGGAGGTGCCATGCTAGTGTGTTGTGTTACGATTATACGCAATGCATTCTCTAATTTATTCATTTTCATAGAGATGTTTGGTGAGGATACGTGAACCAGTCTGTTAGAAATGTTTGTACGAATGGTGAGTGAAAAGCGCATTGAGTTGCTTAGCAAGATTATGCGCTATATAAGCATTATTATAATAATAATAATTATTATTATTATTATTATTCTTCAAACACAGCATTTTGACACGCTCGAGGCTAAAAGTGAAGGGTCAATAGAATAACTGCCACTGGACTATTTGGTAGCAATTATCGTGTTGACTTTAGATGTCCACCACATACCGAACTTGAAAGTAATTGTACCTCAACAGGATTTAAAAAGATGATGGTCTCAAGAAAGAAAACAACACAACAAAATAATAACACTTTCATGACTGAAGCTGCATACGTAAACACTGATAAACATGATAAATAAATCTTCTTCATTTCCAGGTGGGTTTTGGCATGCCCCGGCTTCTCCGGCATAACATTCTAGTCCATCATGTCTGAATGGAGAGAGATCATCATCATCATCATCACCATCATCATCACCACCACCATCATCATCATCATCATCACCATCATCATCATCAACCATCATCATCATCATCATCATCATCATCATCATCATCACCATCATTCACCACCACCATCATCATCATCACCACCACCATCATCATCACCACCATCATCACCATCATCATTATTATCACCACCACCATCACTATGAACTACAAGTGAGTCTTAGGCAACCCAGCTTCTTCAGCACGTACCGTGGAACATCCCTAATACGACCTCGAAAAGTCAGCCCAAATCAGGTCTTATAAGGGAGGGGCCTTGAATTAATAGGGAGGTGGACATTCGGCAGTCCGGATAATTATGCAAGGGAAAAAAGATCTGTGAACAGTTTTTTGGGTCACAGCTTAGAGGGAGTCTTAATAGGGAAGGTCTAAAAGGGAGGTTCCACTGTATATTTGAAGCTTCATTAAGTCTGAACGAACACCCCAAATAACAATCCCAAAAAAGTTACAAAGACACGTGCATAGTAACACATTCATCGTGCACAGTCAACATGCAAACAGGCGCGCACAGTAACATTAACAACAACCAGCATCCCCATCATCAGTCAGCATCATCAGCAGCAGTATCCCCATCCTACTTTAACCGGACAAATAAACAGAGAGAAACACACAAAAAGCCCAACCTAACAATGCTATGCGAAGTATTTAGTTGCCTACAGTTCATCAGCCATAACGAGAGCACAGGCTCAACAGTGATGGCGCTAGGAATGTTGAAAACCAGTCCCATCATGGACAATGCATCCCAATAACCGGTGTCAAAACCAGTCCCAGGGAAACAAAAACCAGTGAAAACCACACTTACAACCGGCCTCTGGGAAACAAGTTACCAGTCCTAGAAAACACATCAGTCCCTGGGACTGACAGGACAAAGGCTTTTCAGTATTTTGGTTTTGCAATCAGTGTTTTAAATTACCAGTAAACGCGATCACTTTTCAAGAGTAAAACACTCAACGATTTCCTACCTACCCTCACCCCACCGCCATTAATTGTTGTTGCCTGTCTTCGTTTCCGACAATGACTGCCAGATAGCAGAGAGGGCAGATCCATTCTGGCGGGCTGGGGACAATTTGTTTATAGGGGAGATGTCTTGCCCAGGGTACATCCCCACTCTCTCGGCCAAAGGGATTTGAGGACGAGAGTTGGCGTTGGGGAAGGTCACCAAAGGCCAACCAATCCCTTTTGGCTGCAGCACCAGAGCCGGTGCAAATGCCCCACTCGTTCGAGAGTCATAAGTCTTCCACGAAAGACTTAAGCTGTACCATAATATTCCAATACTGTAGAATATCATTTATAGTATAGCTCTCATTTACTATTGGCCCTTTCTACAGGCTAATGTCAACCAGTGATAAAAGCCATTCGACTAAAGGGCCTAACTATGTAATTGTGCACCGTACACAATTATTTCACGCTTTGTTTCGATCAGCATTAGTTTCGGGTACGTAACATCCATGATACTTGTTTCCTAAGGCCGGGTTCACATTAGACGCGTAAGTTCCGTACGGAAAACCCTAAATAAGTGGAAGAAAGAAGGATAAAAGTGTACGCATATAGGGGAAATTCGGACACGTGCGCAAATATTTTCCCTTCTTTGTTTCACTTATTTATGGATTGCGCACGGGTTTCCGCATGGAATATCCGCTTATGTGTGTACACGGCCTAAGCTTTGAAGGGAAGAAAAGAAGCACCGCATGCATTATCTTCCCTATCAAAGCATTATCTTCCCTATCAAAGCATTATCTTCCCTATCAAAGCATTATCTTCCCTATCAAAGCATTATCTTCCCTATCAAAGCATTATCTTCC
>CM065690.1:6873052-6880552 GCA_017654935.2 Phymorhynchus buccinoides
CTTTCTTCATCCTCTCTCCCTTCTTCTCTCCAACCCCCCGCCACCACCCCACCCCCATTTTCGCTCTCCATTTATCCTCCACCCCCTTCTCTTCTCTCTCTCTCTCTCTCTCTCTCTCTCTCTCTCTCTCTCTCTCTCTCTCTCACACACACACACACACTTTTCCCCATAGCTGGTCTTTGTCTTCTGTCAATCAAAGTACATGCAAAGCGAAACCCTGGCGCGAACTTTCCTTTGTCTCCCCCCCCCCCCCCCCCCACCCCCTCCAACCCCCCCCCCCCTCCCCCCCCCCCCCCCCCCACCCCCCCCCCCCCCCCCCCCCCCAACCCCCCCTTCCCCCCCCCCCCCCCCCCCCCCCCCTCCAACCCCCTTAGTTCTGACAACATTATTTTAGAACGCATCATTGGAAAGTCAGTATCAACTAAAAGATGGAGGTACAAAGGTCATAAGCATTGTCTTTCTGGGTCACCCTTCAAACCCCCCCCCCCCCCCCCCCCCCCCCCCCCCCCCCCCTTCCTTTAAAGTCCTATTTTCTTGTCAATACATTTTGTTTTTTCAAAAGTTGGGATCTTGTCTTCCAATCTTCTTTTAAAACTTCTTAATATATTGTTGGGCAATGCACTACGTATACGTGTGGCTTCCACATTCGATATATTGTTGGGCAATGCACTACGTATACGTGCGGTTTCCACATTCGATATATGCTTCCTTTAGGCCTACTCCAAAGGGTTGGTTGGTTTTCAGCGGTTGACATTAGAAAAATAATCGGGTTAGGAATAACAATGAGTAATCAAGGATTCTTTCACACAACACACATACACGCACTCACACGCACAAACGCACCAGGGCTCCCAGGGACCCCCATTTGAGGGTCTATGAAGCACTAAAATTCTACAGGACCCTCTAAAAGAATGTGCAGGGGGTCCCAGGGACGCACTAGAAACATTCTTTGAAGCATTCCCTATGCCACTGGGACCCTCTATCCCGCCTCTAGGACCCTCTATACTATAAGCTAAGGAGTCCCTTGGACACCTTATTTTGTCGGACGATTGGGAGCCCTGCGCACGCACACACACACACACACACATGAAAGATTACACATTTATATTTCCAACGACGACTTTTGTTGTTTATATTTACTCGCTTGTTTTTCAACAAAACTGCTTGGGGTGGGGTTTTTTTTGGGAGGGGTCCATGCTCGAATCCTTCATGAACAAAGTGGTAAAATATCAGCAAGATTCTATGAACGGGCTTGAAATTATGAAGCAAAAAGCAAAAAGTATGGGTGCCATTGCACCCACAGGGTACGGGAAGGGGGTAAAGAGGGAAGGGTTATAATACAGACAGTAAGTAGTGAGAGCTGAGAGCTGCATAACAAGTCATTTCCACAGCAACAGAAACTCATGGTACACCTTATGATAGTTACCAGTCTTTTTTTCGGGAGGCTACCACTCTCAACCTAGGAGGTCTGTCAACAGACTCTTAGGGCACGTACACAGTACATTGGGATTTTCCGCGCCGGAAATAATCAATAAGTAAAAGAAAGATAAAAATAAATAAATACGGACATCTCCCCTAATCCGTACGTTTCTTTCCTTCTAATTATTGATTATTTCCGCGCGGAAGATCTGAGTGTACTGTGTACGTGCGCTTCGTGCTGCAGCCAAAGGGATTAGTTGGCCTCCGGAGGCTTTTTCATGCATGTTCCTGATTTCTTCAGTCTGTTTTGATTGTAGTTTATTTGTGTTGTTGCTTATCGTTTAATTGTTGTTTGTTTGCTTGCTTTGTGTCTGAGGACCTGATGAAAAAAAGTCTTATTTTGTGCTTGTTCATCGATGGCTTGGAGGCAAAACGGACTATCTTTAGATAGGCAATGACATATTGTTGAACATTACAAAAAACTAATAACGTGTATAAAAAAAAGTCTGCAAAAATATAAAAATCATAACCCCCTTTTTTATATTTCTGCAGTCATTGTTTGATACATGTAATTAGTTTTTTTTAATGCGTTCAATAATATGTCAATGGACTATCTAAAGATAGTCCGCTTTGACTCCAAGCCATCGCAGTTATCCTCAATAAACATTCGAGTTTCTTCATGGGCCCAAAGCCAGTTTTCCTACTCTTAGCCGAGATAGTGGGAATGTCCCCTGGGCAACCGAGGCATCTCCGCTATAAGCAGCCTGCAGCTCAACCCTCCGGGATAGTAGCTGCCTGTGAAAGGTAGAGGGTGGGGGATGGGGGGTGGGGGGGGGGGGGGGGGGGGGGGGGGACGCTCCCCCCCCCCCCCTCCACCCAATCCTTCCCTAAGCAAGAAATCCTTTTTCTTCTTCTCTTTGAACCTACATATATTTTGTATTGAATGCCAACGATAGCGGGCCAGCCGCACGCAAGAGGCAATGAACGCAAAATACTGACCTTTTTACCCCCACCTTACAATACTCTACGTGGGCATCATGGTCGGAAACGACAGTGATAACACATTTGAGTTACGCCCAATCCATTTCATGAAATGGGCAAAATGATTTGCCCAGTTCATGAAATAGCAAATTTATAACGTGCAATTGAGAAAAGCAATATGAATGAAAAATAGTTTTTGTTCATTAGCACACATAGATCAAGAATTGGTTCGAACGAATGAGAAATCTCATCTGTAGATGAGTTATTATTATTTTATTCAGACTTAATTTGATAAAATGTTTGATTCAACATGTGGCTCAGGCAGGCCCCAGCTTAGCATCTGGTTGAGTTGGGGGGCAGGATAGGGGTGCAAATACAATGTAGAAAAGTGTGATACCATTGAATCAATCTCAATATATACAATACCTGTGATATACACTGTCCATTTCATAAATTGGGAAAAACATTTTGACCATTTCATGAAATAGGCAATTTCACGGATTGGGCGTAACATATACACGTTGCCTAATTGGCCACTGCAACGACCACCTTTTGCAAGAGTGAATGCCCTTGGTGGGTGGGGGAAGATGCTTGAGTACTGACCAAACAAGGGATTATAACTCTCAACAATAACCCTATTTGAGGCCACTGAATGGCTGACGTTTGCAAGAATGAGTTCCCTTTTGGACACTGACCAACAAGAGCTTAACTCTTGCCGCCAAGGGCGTTAATAACCCCAGTTGCAGTGGCCAATAGCAGGACACAGCGGAGCAACTGTCTGAGCACATGCTGAAAGTTATCACCAGTCGTGTGAAAGCCAGAAGATGCTATCACCACCACCACCCCACCCCTTTTTGAGATAGTGCTTTCTGGCTTTTCACCGTTTCAGTAGCTTTGAGTTCAGGTTTGGATTCATCACTCAGAGAGTGGCACCCAAAAGCCTAAATGCTACAAAGAGGGATAGCTTCGCAGCCTGCTAAAACCTTGCAAAGAATGAAGCCAACGTTCTCACTTCCCACCTGGAAGGTGAAAAGGTGGAAGGTGGGAAGTGTTAGTGTTGTTGTTGTCGGCAGTGAGTGAGTTCACAATGATCCCCACGTGTAGTGTAGGTGAAAGGGTGGGAGTAAAAACAACAACAACGGCTTCAGTCAGCTGCGGAGTGCGAGCTCTTTGTATATTCAGGCTTTTCGGTGGCACCAGTGAGTGCTCTGATGGCACCAGATGTCACGGCACGCCAGCGGTGGGCCTGAATTGTACTGCCCCCCCCCCCCTCCTCCCTCCCCCTTTCTTCTCCTCCCCCCCCCCCCCCCCAATCTTCTCCTTCCCCTCTTCTCCCACGTCTCCTTCTCATTATTTCTGTTGGGCTTCAGGTATGAATGAAACTTCATGCGGTAAGCCAAAAAGAGTGCAAGCAATGAAGAGAAGATATCTCTAGCAAATATTCTCTAAGGCATTTTTGTCTCTAGAAAGAAATCTCTGGCACAAGTACCAGCCAAGTTCTATTATCACAATGACTAGACTATCAATACATGTACGCCTTGCGTGCATAATTACTTCTTTTCAGTCTCACAGTCTCTGTCCGTCTGTCTGTCTATTTGTTTGTCTGTTTCTCTCTGTTTGCCTGTCTGTCTGTTTCTCCCATTCTCTGTCAAACTAATAAATAAGAGAGAGAGAGAGAGAGAGAGAGAGAGAATACGAATACGAATATTTTATTGAGGGTAAAAAGGATAAGCTACAATAGCTTCTTTACACCTTGCCCTCTCACTCACACATTCATACCATGCATCAAGCAAAGAAAATTTGACATAAAACAATCAAGTCAAGAAAATGGAACAAAAATTGGCACATGAAATAATTGAAAAAGAAATCAAAAATGGGATTTAAAGCAAACATGGATAATACTTAACAATGGTGAACTTGAATTGGTAGTTTAAATTGAGTACGAAAAAAGGGAAACCATTTTGAGACAATGACAATTTTTCAGAATAAACCCAATTTTAAGGAAGAAAAAAACCCCACAAAAAACAAAAAAACATATGATAACATGGGAATATGAGAGAGGGACAGACAGAGAGAGAGAGAGAGAGAGAGAGAGAGAGAGAGAGAGAGAGAGAGAGAGAGAGAGAGAGAGAGAGAGAGAGAGAGAGAGAGAGAGAGAGAGAGAGAGAGAGAGAGAGAGAGAGAGAGAGAGAGAGAGAGAGAGAGAGAGATATTTATAAGAATCTAGACATAGCTGATGGCATTAGTAACGTTTGAAGTAAAACTCATTAATTAGCATTACTAATAAACAAGATTGTCTATTAGGAGCTTGTGATAAGATTTTCGAAAGGAAAAGACGCTAGTTCTATTTTTTAGATAATCAGGGAGGTCGTTCCACAGTTTACCACCAGAGAATGTAAGGGATGATTTATATAGATCTGTTCTGGGGCGGGGCATTGTTAATTTGGTTTTGCTTCCAATTGTATGGACTTTAAATTTAGTAATAAGATATTTTGGTGCTAGCTTATTTATGATCTTGTACATAAGGGTACCTTTATTTAGTAGGCATTTCAAATCAAATGGTAGAATGTTAAGTTCTTTATAGTCATTGGTTTCTAGGGATGACGATTTAAGGAGTATGAGTTTAAGAGAGCGTTTATATAGTCTTTCAACATGTTTGAGTGTGTTTTTACTAGCTGAATCCCAACATGTTGATGCATAATCAATATCAGGTTGGATATAGGCATGGAAAAAAAGTCTACGAGTATGTTGATCTAAAAAGTGTTTAATTCTATTGAGCTGAAATACTTTTTTTGAAATTTTCTTGGACAGAATGTCCATGTGTTTTGACCAGGATAAGTTGTTGTCAATGTATACGCCGAGTAATTTGTGTGAAGTAACTTCTTCTAGAGGCTTTTCATAGATAGTCGGTGTTCTTAATTGATTTTTAAAGTTTTGCCTCTTTTGTCTTGTTGTGATTAACATGAATTTAGACTTTTTGGGGTGTAAGGCCATATGATTTTGCTCTGCCCAGTCAACTAGATTATTAATGTCACTCTGCAATCCAGTACAGATTGAATCAGCATTTTTGCCATTTTTATACACTGTGGTGTCGTCTGCAAAAAGCTCACACGATGAAGTAAGATGAAGGGGGAGGTCATTTATATAAACGGTGAAGAGTATAGGTCCTAAGACTGAGCCTTGGGGAACTCCATAATTGACTGATTGAAATGAAGATGTAATAGTGTCTTTTGAGACGGTTTGTCGTCTGTCAGATAGAAAGGACGAAACGAGGGCGATAGAATCTTGAGTTAAACCATACAATGATAGTTTTTTCAATAGAAGGCCATGATCAATAACATCAAAGGCCTTAGCAAAGTCGACGAGAATGGCACCGGTGAGAAGGTCATTGTTAATATTGGAATGCCACTGTTCGATTAGATTAGTGAGTACTGTTTGGCAGGAATGGTTTTCTCTAAAGCCACTTTGGTTACAATGGAAAAGATCATGTGTGGTAAAGTATGTTTGAAGGTTACGTTTTAAATGCTTTTCTAGAGGTTTGGAGAGGTTAGACAAGATAGAGATAGGTCAGTGATAATAGGCGCAGATAGCTTTAATATATAGTTATCAATATGATCTAAACCGCAACATTTAGAATGCTTGAGTTGAATTAATTCTTGGTATACCTCATGTACAGCCATAAACTGGAAACTGAGTTTAGGACCTAATTTTTTGGAGTCACAGTACTCTTTCAGTAACAATAGATCGTTAGAGCCAGTTCGATCGGCTAGTATCGTTTTATCAGCTATGGTACAGAAATGATTGTTGAGTTCTTCAACAGATAGATCGTTTGACAAGGGCGTACTGTGTGTTGACGATCTGCAGGATAATTGGTTAATTGCTTTCCAGATAGATTTTGAGTCTTTTTTAGATTGAATAAGATCGCCAAAGTACTTTTTTTTGGCAACTCGCTTCATGTTTGTTATTTTGTTTCGCTGCTTTTTAAAAGCTGCATCCTTACCAGTTGTTTGTACTAAACTTTCACGAGTCTTTATTTCCGCATTTATATTATCGTTTAACCATGGGGGTTTACCTTCAGGCTTGACACGTTTGGTTATAAAAGGGGCATGTTTATCGTATATTGGGATGAAGGTATTATACCACTTTTCAAGGGCTTTATTGGGGTCATTGTACTGAAAAACAATAGAAAAGTCGGCCATACATAAATCATATAAGAATTGCTCAGGGTTAAAGGATTTATAGCTACGAAATGCTACACATCTATGAGAACATTTGGGGATTCTGATGCCTTTTTTTGACCACGTTAAGCATATGGGGAAGTGATCGCTTAACCCGAAGACAGGAACAGACGTTTCAACTATGTGACCAGGATTGGTGACGTATATATGGTCAATGAGTGTTTGGGTCTGTAGTGTTATTCTTGTGGGGTTATTAAGTAATTGAGACATATTATAAGATTCATAGAGACGTTTCCAGTTATCATGGATTTTAAGAAGATCAATATTCAAATCACCTAGCAATATGATGTCGGTATAGGATAAGGAAACATTGTCCATCATAGATGAAAATCGGTTAAACCACTCCACACGTTCATCGGGATTTCTATATAAAAATCCCACAATAATTGGTGTGTGGCCCTTTAAGCGAATTTCAATCCAAATACCTTCTATGTTGTACTTATCGAAGTCATGTACCTGTGTATAGTTCACTGACTGGTGAATGTATGCAACCATGCCTGTGTGTAGCTTACTTGAAGCATCTTTTCTAATAACATTGTACCCTGGTACAGAAATTAGATTGTCAGACACAACATCAGATAACCTAGACTCGGCAAAGGCAAAACAATGAAAACAAGTATTAGAATTTGACAAGACAGAAAAAATCAGACATTTTGTTTAAAAGATGACATGCATTTAAATAACCTATTTTAAAACCCGGTTTCGATAACCATCTAGAATTACTGGTAACATTGGCCATTTTAACGTAATTGCTTAAAACAATCACCAACTCAAGAGGAAACCAGCGAAATGTATATCAATATAAAAGAAAAATCAGGCCTTTAGGCGAAAGAGTGAACAACTTAAAACAAAACAAACTTAT
>CM065690.1:6888052-6890552 GCA_017654935.2 Phymorhynchus buccinoides
TGCTCACTGAAAATAGACCAGTGTCGTCTGCTTGCTGCAGTGGAAGACTGTAGGAGCAGACGATAAAAATAATTATGCAGGTCACGTGACCTACATACAGATCACGTGATGACCTGAATGCATCGCAATCACTGACGTTTGCAGAATACAGCAAAGCGTAGGTTGGTATCTAAATGGAGGTTTTCAACAACGTAAACGAATCAAGCGCTTTTGTCTTTTCAGCTTAGATAGCTGCTGCCGTGTTTGGTTTGGGTATACCCCGCGCGGTTCCGCTGTGTAGGAGGAACACTGTCTGTAAGATTAGACGTTAAACCAACCAGAGAGAGAGAGAGAGAGAGAGAGAGAGAGATGAGAGTATTGTGTAGGCCTAGGCCTATTGTTAGTGTATGGTTTGGCCTATGGAAGAAGGAAGAGGAAGAAAATTAGACGTTAGACGATCAAGTTTTCAGTTTGCTGATTAGCTGTACTGATAAATATCAGGATTTTCCTTTAGGAAAAGGGGAAGTTAGTCATAGTGACCTTCACAAGTACAGGGGCGGATCAGTCAGTCCACAAGGGGAGTGGGGGAAGGGGGTAGTTACAATGGTTCGATTGAGGGGGGTCTAAAAAGCAAACACACACCCGAAGCTGACGCTATTTTGAAAGTAAAAGAAGCAAAGAAGGCCTCTCATAGCAGAATATGGTAAAACTCTGGCAATGGAATTACATGAGGTCGTTGATTTTCCTCTCTTTTTCTTTCTGTTTTTTTATTTTTTGTTTTTAGGGGAAAATATCCTCCGATCCATAAGAAACATCGAAATTAAACCTTCGGTATCAGTGACGCAACTTATTCAACATGAGGCATGATGAAGGTACTGAAGTAGGCATAAATGCAGACTAATTCTAGGCTAAATTAAAAAGGCATTTGGGTCTTTTTGACACATTGCTGACAACGACTAAACTTTTAAAAATAAAAAGCTACAGTGGCGTCCATACCCATATGCATAGTAGAGGAATCTATTCAGTTTTCCACAGTCAAGTTCTTTTTCAACTTGAAAAGGGCATTTTGCCAAATATAAGTGACAACATTTGAAAAGCACCCCCCCCCCCCCTCTCCTGACCCCTCGACAAAAGACCCGGCTTCAACAATACGTGATTATAATGTCTTTGTGTATATGAACTGTCTCACGCCGAATCACAAGTCGAGTCATAATCTGTGCAGAACTATGGTTAACGTCCTCCAGTCTGGAACACACACATATGGGACATTAGTAGATACTATGATAAGTATGGTGGGAACGATCCTGGAGGCAATGCCCGGAGGCAGTGCAACACCAGTAAAGTCCCTATTTTTTAAAAACAATACAGATGCATCTATATAACAGATAATCATGTAGGATATTTTCCCTATCAAAAATAGAGAATGGACAAAGCACGAAAGAGCCAGAGAAACAAAAGAACAAAAAATAAAAAAGAAAGAAAAACAAGTGCAACGCCGAGCGGCTGCAAAGTCCCCTCGCAGCATCGCCGAGCTACTCCGAAATCGGAATGTGTCGGCAGTACACACAGCGGGGAGACCATTGAGAACTGAAAACAGGACGCACGCACGGACGGATGGACGGCCGGAAAGAAGTGGGACATATCGGGCCTGTGACACAAAGGGCCTAGGGCACAGCGGGCTTATCCCACGTTTAGACTAAATACATCAGTGGAAAGCTTGCATAGTCTTGGCAAACTAGTATACCAAGTTTGATGATGATACTGAGACTGAATAGTTTTTGAGAAAAACGGACGAACAGCCGGACGGACGCCGGACGGACACCGGACGGACACCGGACGGACACCGGACGGACACCGGACGGACGGACCAGACAGAAACAATAGTTCCCCGAACCTTCGGCTCGGGGACTAAAAAGGACACAGGACCGAAAGGACTAGGTAAGATCTTTTTTCTAAGATGAACTGTAAAAAGATATAATTGCAAATACGCTTAAAGGGGCACCCTGACGGATGAGTTTTTGCAAGAAACACGTCGAGGTCACCAGAAAGACAGCCTTTGCTCTGGTTTCCTAGAAATTAAACCGTCAAAACGGCGATTCCTCCTTGGCGGAGATCCTGGAGAGAGTAGCCATTTTGGATGGGGTGGGTGGAGGTCACTCATTGTGGTTGAAGTGTTTTCTTTTTTTGTAGTGCAGTAAAAAAAAAAATTGAGCTATTTCCTTTGTTGTGAGCGAAACTCCTTTAGATAAACTGTATAAAATAAAAAAAATAAAAAAATAAAAAGGCTTGAATTGCGGAAAAAAATTTCAAACGATTTGGCGGCCATTAGAAAAGAGACGCCTTCTCTTTGGGTGAAAGAATTTGACTTCCAGCACCTCCGCCAACGAGAAATAGCCGGTTTGACGGTTTGATTTATAGGAAACCAGAGCAAAGTGAGTGTTGCAATCTCTGTAAAGGGTGTTTTCCTGGTGATCTCGACGTGTTTCTTACAAAAAGTCATCCGTCAGGGAGCCCCTTTAAA
>CM065690.1:6895552-6898052 GCA_017654935.2 Phymorhynchus buccinoides
AGATTTCTTCAGATTCCTTACTAGCTATAAGAGGGAAAGCACGTGAAAACCGTGATTTTGACACGTGACGTGCGGGGTCTTTAATTTATTTTCTTGTAACACCCCAGTTATAAAGACACACTGACGCACCACGATTAAGTCCCTTTTTTTCTGGGTAGTGTGACCCACATACCAATGTCCCCAAATTAAAATTGAGGCTGCTCTTTAAAATGATGTTTCGGTTTGAATTTGGGGGCATTTGTATGGGAGTCAAACCTGGTCAAAACAAGATTTCTTTCCAGCTATAATAGGGAGAACACGTGAAACCCGTGATTTTGACACGTGACCTACTGGGTCTGTAAAGAATATCGGAGTATTTCACAAAGTTCCAAAGACTAGGGGAAGACGGGGTAAAAAGCGCATGGGCGGGTAAGAAGCCCACCCCAATTATCTCATGAAATGAAGCTAATTTCAGTCTCATTTTGCCCATGAGACGAGCGTTAATGTCTAGCATTGGTCTCATGGGCAAATTTGACTGAAATTTTCTTTATTTCATGAGATAATTGGGGTGGGCTTCTTACCCGCCCATGCGCTTTTTACCCCGTCTTCCCCTATACAATCAAAACATGGAAATCGTGTTTTACTCAAACAGAGAAAAGGACAGACGTGGTCGGCGCACGAAGGTTACACAGTCATATAGAAAGGCTGTTCACGTTTAAGATGGAATCGCGTGGCGATGCACACGGAAAAAACCAACTGTCCGGGATGATTGAAGACAACGCTAGCAAGAGATAAAGCTACTGTTATTACACAACACAACCTTGACTGGATATGAGGTAAGTTAAGTTGCTAATTTATCTTGTGTTCGTAATTGAACAAAGGGTGAATACTCTCTTTCCAATTAACTTGGCACACTCTTTTTTGAGAATTATATTTTGTTTGTCTCACTTTGGTTCTGACCCACGCACTGCTAGGTGATTGGTATCGTAATCAACTTTGGTGGAGGGGAGTTAATTGGAAAGAGAGTATTCACCCTTTGCTCAATTTCGTTGTCTCCTCTCTTGGCCTCACTATTTCATTCTTGTGTTCGTAGTTTACTCAAAGATATTCTAAAAGGGTAAGATGGATTACTTAAAAGCTCGGCGAACCGGGCTGATAGAGTTATCGTTAGTGGGGACGTGTACACGATTCACAGTGGAGGCTATCCAAAAACTCGGACTGGAACTTGAACGGAGAATTCAACTGGCCTATCGATGTGTAAAATGTGTCACGTTTCAAAGGGACATAACCAGTGTTTCTGTCCTCACTACTCATATAGGGAAAAGAGACCGGATGTTTATCTTCCCCTGTACAGTCTTTGGTTTACTGTCCAACTAACATAAATAATGCACTTAACATGAATAAAATCAAAACTATTTTGGACGAAAACACAAATTTGAAAACAAAATATTAAAGTTTTGACGAACAAACAAAGCCATTCCTATTTAATTTTGTTAAATTCTCAGTGGCTACGGATACGGCGTTCTTGCAACGCTCAGACCATGTTCAGGGATAGTAACTCTTCCTAGTCGAAATTTTCGTCAACATGTAAATGCTTCGTATATTTAACGCATCTTGGTCAGGAATACGGTTAGGGATAGGGTTAGGAACATGTCAGAGTTAATGTTAGTAGGGTTTTTTAAAAAGACATTTGCGCACAATTTATGCGTCCCGTGATTGAGCGCCGTACCCGTAGCATGGAGAATGTGAGATACGGGTCCGTACGTCGAGCCTCTGCCAATTTGAAAACAAAATTTAAAGTTTTGACGAATAAACAGCCATTCCTATTTTTTTTTAAAAACAACTTTTTGATTAGTTTTAGTTTAAGCGCAAACCACTATATATACTTATGACATAAGTCAACTTCACTTAGAAGGGGCGTAAAAGGGCCGAGAGGCCTATAAGCTCTGTGCCTACCTACCTACCAACTAGCATTTCCTATGGCTTCTATCACTGGTTGACATATGTATCCTCAGTGCAGTAGGGGCCAATAGTGACATGAGAGCTGCACAGTAAATAATTGTCTACAGTTTATAAAAAGGCAGAGACTCGGGGTACGGGCCCGTATCTCACATTCTCCAGGCTACGGGTACGGCGCTCAATCACGGGACGCATAAATTGTGCGCAAAATGTCTTCAAAAACTACTAACATTAACTCTGACATGTTCCTAACCCTATTCCTTCCCAAGATGCGTTCAATATACGAAATAAGAAAATGCATTTTGTTGACGGAAACTTCCACTAGGAAGAGTTACTATCCCTGAACATGGTCTGAGTGTTGCAAGAACGCCATACCCGTAGCCACTGTGTTCTAAAAATTATGGTACACCTTTGTCTTTCGTGGAAGAGTACGACTCTTGCTTGTGCGTGTGTGTGTGTGTGTGTGTGTGTGTGTGTGTGTGTGTGTGTGTGTGCGTGTGTGCGTGTGCGTGCGTGTGCGTGTGCGCGTGTGTGTGCGTGTGCGTGTGCGCGTGTGTGTGTG
>CM065690.1:6903052-6915552 GCA_017654935.2 Phymorhynchus buccinoides
TTAAAAAAAATAAGCTTGCCTCTAGTTAACCTCGCCAAAGAGGCTATATATGTGCTACCAGCTTTTGTTTTTAATCAACTCCTTTTTTGTTTTGTTTTGTTTAGGGAAATTAGGGCCTTCCAGTAACTAGGGATGATTAATTAATGCTTAATTAATACACCCACATATTGTTTTCAAACATTTAGTCTGTGCCGTTCTTTTTTTTTTTAAAGTCTAAACCTATTTTTGTGGTTTGTTGAATGACACATAAAATGAGGAATCTATGAAATAATATTGATTTTCGTTGTTGCTGTTTTGAATTAAAAATAAACCTCATTGTTGTAAATGAGCAATATTGCTTTAAAGTGAAAAAAAAAATCACAGCTTACATTTTCCTAACCTCTTCAATCCAATTGGCCCGTCTAGTTTTGCACACACACGCACGCACGCACGCGCGCGCACACACGCACGCACACACACACACACACACACACACACACACACACACACACACACATATATATATATATACACACACACAACACACACACACACACACACACACACACACACACACACACACACACACACACACACACACACACACACACACATATATAAAGAAAATCTCATTTGGTTTGAGAGGTAACCTAGGAGTCGCGTGCAAGCGCGTGCACTAGTGAGTACCCGTAAGCTTGCAATCGAGATCGAGGCCAGCGATTGGGCACGCGCGCGGTGACGTAGGTGTCAATTCTGTCCGTGTCTGTTCTCCAGTTAAAAGGGTGGCAGACGACTTTGCAGACGACAGTTCAAACAGCAAAGGGAAGGGTTTTACTGCTACACTCAGTTGTTGCCATTTCTGTGACTGGGACGTTTAGTTTAGTTCGAATCCGTGCGTGCTGCTTACATGGAACATTATACCCTAAGGTAAGGGTTGGACTTTGTTTTGTGCACAGTTTAGCTTCTTGTTTTTCGTTTGTTTGTTGTGTACATAAATTAAAATGATAAATATTCGATCGAAGCAAACTGATATTATAATGTAAGAATTCTTGTTAAATTGAATTTCAGTCTTTCAGTTTCGCGATTGCCCCCCCCCCCCCTCTCTCTCTCTCTCTCTCTCTCTCTCTCTCTCTCTCTCTCTCTCTCTCTCTCTCTCTCTCTCTCTCTCTCTCTCTCTCTTTCCAATGATTGAATATTTTGATAATAATGTTATGCCTCATGTAATCCCCCTCCCCACCCTCCCACATGATACGGGCAGTGAGGCCTATTCATTAAAATTTTCGACTTCGACTTCGACTCTCTCTCTCTCTCTCTCTCTCTCTCTCTCTCTCTCTCTCTCTCTCTCTCTCTCTCTCTCTCTCTCTCTCTCTCTCTCTCTCTCTCTCTCTCTCTCTCTCTCGTTCAATCCTTCTTGCACCCCTTCATCCTATCTCTCGTTTATCATTCGCTGTAAAAAAAATCTTTAAAGAATATTTTGTTTGCCCTTTTGCCTATCTGTTTTAATTTATTTACAACAATAAGCCTACTAGTCTAGTTGCCAAAAACATGACCTGGAAATGCCGAGTACACAAACGTTTTATGACGGAAATGTAATCTATAGGGTACGGAGAGTCAAATTAGCTTAGTTGCCCAAAGTTGCATCATGAGCAATTTTCAGAATCCAAGATGGAATCCAACGGTCATCTTGGAGATGGTCAATATATAACGTTCGATCCATATGGCTAAAGACATACTTCGACCACACTTCGACCACCGAGCAGAGAGGGTCACCTTTGAGAGAGACTTACGCAGAGGACGATTTTTCAACTCTAATCTCTTACCACAGTACGGCGGCCGTCTGAGCAGAAGAGAGGACACTTCAACATTCTTGGACCCCTTCTGCCAGCACCGCCGCACGACAACGATAGCTTTTCCCAGCATGACGTCACATTCCATGCGGCTGTCCAACGTTGGATCATCAATTCGTTGAGCTTGCTCCGAATCCAGGTCTCTGAGGAGGATCAGGACCACTTTCTTCGAGGACTGTCTTCCACCTCTGCCTCCACCAACGACGTCTTTTCCTGTCACCTCTTCACGTCGTTGGATTTGATTCTTTCGTAAGCATAAATAGGGCACTAAGGTTTTGTTTTTTTTCATTTGTTTTTGCAGTTCGATGTTTTATTCGTCTGCATAGATGTTAGGGTTGTAGGACGTGCCACAAAAGTGGTATCCCTGGGAGGACTGCGCTGGCCACCCGAGCCCTTGCACAGCAGCTCTCCCAGGTAGTAGGGACTAGGACTCTAGCTAGCTAGCTTTTCACTGATTTTTACATTTACCTCTTTCCTCACTATCTTTTTTTTCGGCTTTCAAGTCGTTCTTGCCGGTCTGTCAGAGCCCCCCACTCGTAGGCTTTTTGCCGGTGGGTACGGTCTTCATAGAATAGCTTCTGTAGGGTAGTTCCATCTTCTTTAGGTTGTTTTGTTTTTGCCAGCCTCCTAAATTGTTGGAGGAGCTTGTGTGCAAGCCTAACAACTAAAATAGTTCAGAGTAAGTCTTTCTAAAAAACATAGGAATCTAGGTGCTTCTATCTTTAAAACAATCTACCCTTCCTCCTCAAAAGAGATAGAAACAATGTAAAATGTAATAATATAAAGTATAAATTTGATAAAAGAAAGTAAAAATTGGATAAAATAAATTCTAACTTTCAAACTAAGCTTAAAGGCTAAGAAATAATACTATAAAAGATTTTATAAAAAAACACTTGTTTGATAAATTTTTTAGAACATTCAAAATCCAAATTAATCTGACAAAAGTCTAGGCAATATTGAGCCCTTGGGAGTTCTATTGACTTAGGGCATTATAAAACTAATAACTGAAATAGATATTTTTCTTATATCAAAGTTAATTAATAAACTGGACTAACTACGGTGGTGGCCATCTGTTTACTCCCGGAGCTTGTTATTAAGTGTGCCGGGAGTGATTTTTGGTCATAGCCGGGACAAGATTATGACACCAGTCAGCTAAACAATTGTAAACATTTGATTGGTTCTCGCGGGGGCCGAAACATTTTGATTGGTTCCCGCGGGAAACAAAACAGGTAAAATGTAAAAACGTCTGGGTTTTTTTTCGATACGGCCACGGGGAGACTTTGGTTCCCTCCTGGTCTCTTCTGAAGGACACTAGGCTTGTCTTGTAATAAAATTAACTTAGATTAACTTAGATTATAGTGGTAAAATATAGTTGTAAATTAATATAAACAAGATTTATGAATATGGCTAACCTTGAAGTACTGTCCAACTTTCTGGACACCAGCACTGAAGAAGAATCAATTTTCACAGCAGGACCTGTGACAAAGATTACAAATGAAGTTTTAAAACAAACTTCAACAAGGAAATCAAAAAGAAAATCAAGGCATTCTGATGATGAACCAAGTAGCCCTGAAACGACGGGTCCAAAAGACAAAAAAAACAAAGAAGATTTGGGGACAATGGAGGACACAGAAATTGATAGTCCCTTGTCTCCCACTATTGAAATAGACACAAGCTCAACCCCGGAGATGACCTCTGAGGCTCCCCGGGGTGATAAGAAACGGGGTTCACCCAAGGCTCCCTCCTTGATAGAGGAGCCCATTTCGATCTGGGGCCCCAAAGAACAAATTCAAAAGGATAAAGAGACAGATTCAGACTCTGATTCAGATGAGGGTGGGGACT
The DNA here is from genome assembly GCA_017654935.2 of Phymorhynchus buccinoides. Taxonomy (NCBI): domain Eukaryota; kingdom Metazoa; phylum Mollusca; class Gastropoda; order Neogastropoda; family Raphitomidae; genus Phymorhynchus; species Phymorhynchus buccinoides. The sequence continues at coordinate 6,906,721 of CM065690.1, forward strand.
TCGTCGAAGTTCGCCAACAGCGAAGACGCCCCCCCCCTCGTCAACAGAACACAGTGCCACCCATTTTTTTGGAGTTCCCAGTGATCCTGGAGGATCTGTGCACAGGCACGGCTACCTTCAGGGCACTGGGTCCCACAACAAACCTGAAAATTTTCCGAAACAACGTGGGGGACATCCTTAGCCAGAGGCCACTAAATGGAAACAGATGGCTGATTGGCTGTAAGTCAGCCTCTCAGCAATACAAACTATCAAAATTAACCTCCATTTCAGCCATAAATATCAAATGTACCGTTCCTGAGGCCACCACTGAGGGGGTAATTAAGCCGATCCCCTTCGAAGAAGATCTCGAAGACCTCAAGACTTATATACCAAATGCCAAGTCCATTCAAAGATTAAACAACAGAGACGGCACAGAATCTCGTGCCATCAAAATTATCTTCACAAATCCAATACTGCCTGCATTGGTGAAGATCGATGCCCAGGAGTTCCCTGTGGCGCCATACGTGGCCCCGGTGCGACGGTGCCGCAGGTGCGCCCGATATGGGCACGGTCCCAACCAATGCAGAGCGAAAGTGGAGGTTTGCACCAGGTGCTCTGCCCCTGGACATTCAGCACAATCGTGCAACCAAATTCATAAGTGTGTAAACTGTGGCGGCGGACATTCTGCCGCCTATCAAGGATGCCCTCAGTATCAGCTGAGACTGAGGGCCAACAAAATCAGAGGAGAAGCTTTCTTGCCCTACAGTGAGGCCATCAGGAGGGCAAAAAACAACTTACAAATAGAGAAAGAACAAAAAGAAAAACTACCTAAAATAAACACCCCCATAGTGGACCCTAGCTGGAGAGTTCAGCCGATCCCACTTGGGGGGTCGGTTGACTCATACGCCAGTAGGGTCAAAAACAGCAAACTCATAACAAAGCCTAAAGATCAGCCTCTTCCGGCTCCCCTTGACCAGTCACAGGTGGAGGTCATGGAGGAGGCGGAGGTGATCACCTCTTCACCCACAACCCTGAAACGTAAAAAAAAGAAAAAAAGAAAAAAATCACACAGAAACACTGAACAAATTACTGAAGAACAAGTTGAAGAAATGATAACAAAACAACTGACAAAAATGACTGAGACCATAATGACTACTATAACTAAGCACATTGACAACACACTGACTAAACAAACTCATACAGCAACTTCTCAATTAGTTAATCTGAACATTCCTAAAGAAGACAACAAATCCATTAAAGAATCTTTCATAACACGTATTCTACGTAGTCTGGCACAAGCCAGAACTTCAAATCAGCCAAAGAGCTTAATTGAGGATTTATCCTCTTTAATCACAGATTCTGACGACCATCCCATAGATCCAAGAAATGCGATAAATATGATGCAACTGGCAGAGATTGCCTGTGGTGCCTCACCAGCACCACAGACAACAAGACTTAGATTAGGCTCGCAGAAAGCAAAAACCAAAGTTCCTCCTTAATTCCTATAATTGACTAGTTTTAAAATCCTCTTCCTTTCACAACCCTACACGCAGCACTCAACGTACTACAGTGGAACTGTCGTGCCCTAAATACGACACAAGATTATCTGATACAATTTTTAGCTAATTCACAAATTTCTTATCAAATACTCTGTCTACAATCCATTCGTTTAACTTATGGAAAACTTCCCAACATTACTGGATATTATTATCCACCAACAGTTAGTAACAAAGTAGATAAGATCTCTACAGCCACCTACATTCATAAATCCCTAAATTACATTGAAGTTCCAACTCCAGAGGAGAACCTGATAGGTCTGCGTTACTCCACAATGATACAAACCAAAGTTAATAATGAATTTATCAACATTTTAAATATCTATTATCCCAAGGGATATTCAAAAGTGCCTACCTCTAACTGGCTTTCAAATCTGTCTGCAGATAGGTCCTGGCTGATTGTTGGTGATTTCAATGCTCACCACATCAGCTGGGAACCTTTCTGCACAAAAACATATTCTGATACTTCCCTTTACAACGAAATCAACGATTCACAATTAATTCTACTAAATGATGGCTCTTCCACATATTATCCAGATGCCTCTACTCATTTCTATCCAAAAGCTATCGACCTCTCTTTAGCTAGTCCCAACTTATTGATAAACCATGAGTGGTATACTTTTTCGGACCCTCTTCACTCTGACCACAAACCTATTTCTATACAACTGAACTTAACAGTAAACAACACCAATCCACCATCTGAACCTAAATTTAATTTTGAAAAAGCTAACTGGCCCTTATTCCAATCCTTGCTTTCTAAACATACAATTGAAGATCTAAACGACTTAAATAGAGAAGTCTATTATGATAACATCAGAAAAAAGATTCTAACAGCTGCAAATTTAGCTATCCCTACAATAATTCCACCCTCAAAACCTCATAGTAAGCCTTGGTGGAACGAGGAAATCAAAAAAGCAATTAAAAACAAAAAACGTAAATATAATTTTTTCGACTACATCCCACTAGACCAAACTTTGACGAAAAATTACAAGCAGAAAAAGAATGCGACGATTTGATAAACGAAGCTAAACAAAATTATTTTAACAAAGAAGATATTATTGACTTTAAGGATCTAGGCAAGGCGTGGAAACGCTTAAAGAGGATCCAGAATAAAGGCTATAACATTAATACACGCGTCCTAGACGGTGACAAATTGACAACTACTGATTCAGATACTGCTGATGTCTTGGCCAGCCGATTTGCCCAGGCGAGCCAAACAAAACATTTGCCTGTTTTTCAACGGGACAAACGAAAAGTTAATTATTGTTTTGAAAAGTCTAATGACAATTCACATACCATCAATGCTCCCCTAAAGATTACCGAGCTTGCTGCCGCCATTAATATGATTAGGAAGACAAATAAAGCAACAGGAGATGATCCTATCTCCTATACAATTATAAAGAAATTGCCCCCATCTTTTCTTAAAGTCTTGCACCACTTTTATTCCGGATGTTGGGATGAGGGCGAAATCCCAAATGCATGGAAGGAGGCACAGGTAGTTGGGATCCCTAAGCCTGGAAAACCGGCTAGGGACCCCGCAAGCTACCGCCCCATTTCCCTCACCCCACATCTGGGTAAAATTTACGAGCGTATCGTAAAATGCAGACTTGATTTCTACTTAGAAAAAAATAACGTTCTTCCCAAATTCCAGGCAGGTTTTCGAAAACACAGATGCTGCATGGAACAAGTTATAAGATTAACCTCCTATGTCAAAAAGGCCTTTGCAAGACGCAGGAAAGTCCTCGCCACCTTCTTTGACATCAAAGGGGCGTACGACTCCGTTTGGCATGGGAGGCTTCTAGATAAAGTCAGCAGTCTCGGTATTCACGGGAATATGTTTAATTTCATACAAAACTTTATAAATAACCGTGCTTTAAGAGTCAAAGTGGGGTCCTCTGTGTCAAAAATACATCGAATTGACATGGGGGTCCCCCAAGGCAGCATCATAGCCCCAACTCTCTTCAATATCATGATTCATGATATTTCCAAATTAAAACTTAAAAATTGTCAAATTTCTATGTATGCTGACGACATAGCCATCTGGTCGTCAGCATTCACAAAAAGTTCAAAAGCTCTAGCTATATATCTACAAAATCATCAAACAAATACTAGTCTCATCATTGACTACTTACAGAAAAATGGATTCTCCTTGTCCCCGGACAAGTGCGAGTTCATGTGCTTTCGCCATAACTTAATCCAAAAAAACATCAATATCAACATTTTAGGTCAACCAAAATCAATGACAAATAAAGTCAAGTTTCTAGGGGTGATTCTCACTCCACGTCTTAACTGGAGCCCACATATTGACCATCTTTGCCGAAAAGCTATAAAAGGCACCAACTTTATTCGAATCATTTCTTCCCAGATATGGGCTCAAAATTCTAAGTTTCTTGTTCTTTTAACACAAGCTCTAGTCCGCAGTCGCTTAACATATGGGATGGAAGCATTCCATAACATTACAGATAATCTAGTAAACAAACTACAATCAATAGAGCTAAAAGCTCTAAAAGCTGCCCTTAACGTTCCAAAGTTTGCAAATAATAACATGATCTATGGAATAATAGGTTGGATTCCAATAAAACATCTTATGAAACTAAACACCTCCACTTTCCTCACAAGACTATATGCAACAAATCATTTTACTATAGAAAGCTTTAAAGAAGAATTTGAAGACCCTTTTTATAACCATCCATCCTTTCAACAACAAAAACCAACTATTGCACAAAAAGTTTGCAACCCATTAGACTATTCCCAGGAAATGCTCTCTATGGCGGGCCTGGAAATAGATGATATTGAAACTCATCCAAAATTCCCTATCCCACATTGGGAATGGGAATCAGCACATTTTGATACTGTTTTACATCAAATGTACTCAAAATCAAATCAGCCAAATTTACTTTCAGTTGCGGCCAAAGAAAAAGTTTCCGAAATTAAACATCAACTATTAATATACACAGACGGTTCTAAGATCTCCGATTCACAGATAGGGTGCGCTTTTACTATTCCAGCCCTCAAGATTACTAAATCCTTTCAATTAAATTCCAAAATCTCAATATTTAGCGCAGAACTCTGGGCAATTCTTGAGGCCTGCTTTTTCATAAACGAGTTTCAAAAATCATTGTATCAAGTGACAATCCTCACAGATTCCTTATCTTCGATACAAGCATTGCAAAATAATACAAAAAACAGAAGAAAAATTATACAAGAGATACAAAACCTTATTCATCAAATAAGAACTAAAGGTACTGATTTAACTATTATGTGGATTCCCTCCCATTTGGGACTTACAGGGAATGACCTTGCTGATACAGCAGCCAAAAAGGCAGCTGAACACATTGAGGGTCAGCCTATAAACATTAAATTGTCTCTGTCAGAGATTAAAAACCATTTAAAACGTTGTGTGTACCGGAGGTGGGCGGAGGAATTGGATTCCTATTTAGAAGCCCAACTCCGGTACAGGAAATTTATCAGTGGTGGTCTTCACCTGCCCGTTCCCCATAATATCCAAGGTAGAATCAACAGATTCTATACTAACTCGATTCGATGTAAATTCAGGAACACCCCATGTAAATGTGGACAAATATTTAGTCTGAAGCACATGTTTGACCCTTGTAGTCAGATAAAAAAGGAATTACAACCTGTTATAAATAAATGCAAACAAAACAATTTAATATATAATGAAAAGAACATCTTAAATAAACACCACAAATTAGGCTGGTCACCAATGGTTTGGCTCGCTGAGGCAATTGGCCAGGTGTCATTCAAACACCTTGTTTAAATCTGAACTATTTTTACTGGTGGGAATAGAGTCCCTCTGGTGTGTGGGCCGTATACCTGTCTGCATTCCCGCCCCCTTCACCCCCATTTCCCTTTTTATCTAAAATGTGCGCCTGTGGGCTGAAGTGACTCTTTTGAGCCCACTACTTTTTAAATACCCCTCTCCTATGCAGATGGGTGTCCGGCACACACAACGGGGGCATCTCTCGTAAACCGTCGCGTTTTACGCTCGTGCTCCCCCCCCTTTTTGGGATTGCCCATGCGGTGCCCTGTCACTGCTCGGGGCGGAGAGGAGGGGTCCCTTCCCCTCCCTCCCTCCGTCCCGGGCATACAGGAATCGTTAACCATCCCCACCCTCAACTCTTATATTATCCTCCTAAAAACTAGTCAACTACAAATAATAACTTTCATTAATCTCATTTATCTCACAGTCCACCGTGACATCAGGGGCGGGGGAGTCTTTGTTGCTACCCCCCCCTGGGATCAGATGGAACACATAATATTATTTATAACATTGGTGGCCTCTGGCGGTATGTTCCCCTATTCATAAATAACTTTATATAAAATACTGATTTTTTCACTAGATTTCATCTAGTTAAATAACTTAAATCACATATGGTCAGGTTAGACCAAAATATACATATAACAAAATAAATTTTAATAGTAACTTTTAATATAACTATGGAACCTCAACAGTTATAAACTCGTCCTTTTTATCAAATCTTAACTTATTTTACTTACTAAACCATTTTAAAGATATAGATTTTAATAAAACAATCTTAAAGCTATGGGGTTGAGTCCCATAGCTTGACTAGAGTAGAACATAAAATTTTAACATAAGTTTTATAAATTCACACATGTGAAAATAATATTATACTTTGTCCTATGGACAAGATTAAAACCAATTAAATACTTGTTAAAACTTTCACATAGATTAAAAACGCAACTTAGTTATAAATTAAATCTTAAAAACAATAATGTTACTTGTAAAAAGTTTAAACAGTTTGTTTGTAAAAGTTGTGTACATAATAACAATGTACATACTAATAGCCTTGTGGCCAAGTAAATTTTTGATAGTTTGCCTTTGTATCAAATAAATTTATAATTGAAAACCTTTAGGTAACTATTAGTTGTATTTGGTCCCAAGGGACCAAAACCTAATAGGATAACCTTATATAAAATAAATGTACATATAGAAAAAAGAAATAAAAGAATAACTTTTATCTATTTTTTAACTGTATATTATCTTGAAAACAGGCTTTTGCCTGACAGGAATTTTAATATTAAAAGCTCTTGCCGAGCATAAACACGGATTGTTTTTATCCAATTGCTCAGTTGAGCCTAAAATGCATGAATTTTAACTGTAGCCCTGGGGTTTTTTAATCAGACCTCCTCCAATCTGTCAGATTTAAAAGCAAACAGCTAAATATCTTTTAAAAATTAAATATTTTATCACAAACTTAAATTTTATATTCTTCAGCTTGCGCTATTAAAATAAATAAAAAATTCTTTATAAACTCTGATAAAATAAAATAAATAACTTCTTCTTTTTTAAATTTCATCTCATAAAACTTAAAATCCATCTTTTTTTCTAGGATCTTTATAAATTAAAATGCCTCAAATAGTCTTTTGACTCAGAGGGCGTAAAATCTCTATTTTTCTCTCTCGGCTAAAGAGTCGTGTAATACCTCATTTTATGTGTTTTTGATGTCGGCGAGTCCATTTCTGAAGTTTGTTTGTGAATCTGGTCAACAGAATCCAAGATGGCCGCCAAGATGGCCACCAAAATATCTGAAATCGCATTTTTCGCCATATCTGGGTTTTTAAAGAAGCTAGATTCATGATCTTAGCACTGACCATGTTTCCAAAGGCTGGGAATTCGTTTCTGATATCACCCGGATAATCCAACCAGTGAAATGCAAGATGGCCGCCAAGATGGCAGGAAAACGTCATTCACGCTCAATTCCACTGCTCTTGAGTTGTAGTAAGCAAACGATTCAAACTATGAAACCATATATACTTGTTCAATGTCAGCTTCTTTCTCGTCTTATTGGTCATCTTCAACAAACTCCTCCTCCTCCTCCTCCTCCTCCTCCTCCTCAGGCTCATGCTTCGTGTAAAGATTGCAGCAGGCATCTCCTCCCTCGCAGTAACAGTATTCAGTGCACGGAAGTCTCCCACAGGGGTACGATACGGTGTCGCAGCCCGATAGGGCGTACGTGCATGCCGAGCAGCTGACCATACGTACTTGTATTATCCACAAATTATCCACTGTTGCACGAATGTCAAGCACCGTGCCGTCCCACTTCTCCATCTGGATGTTCTTCTGTATCCTCTTCCTACATGCCCAGTACACGAGCAGGACGAACACATCAGTGTCGTCACACAGCACCCTAATCGTCTCTGCCCCGCTTGCTACAGCCTTCAGCATGTAGCTGCACAGCGTGACATCCGCCTCCTCATGGGTGACGACACAATCGAGCCTGTTGACAAGCTGCACGTTGTTCTGCAGAGGATATCCACAGAGGATGCTGCTGAGGAGGCGTTTGTTGTTGGAGTTCTTCAGGATTGCTTCTCTGTGTGGGAGGGGGGTTGTGGGTGTCAGACGGAAATCCTTTGATCCTACCCCTGCCCTCCTCAGCCTCTCGTGGTCCTTCGCAGTTGGCTGATTCTGATAGTATCTGTCAAACAACACCAGTTTCTGTGCTGCTGGAGGATAGCCGCTCAGCCGAGCGCCGAAACTCGCGACAAGATCTCCTGCTGTCCCCGCGACAGGCCACACAACATGGTACAGTAGCTGGCTGGCGTCGACCAGCACCACGTCTGGTGCTGGTGCGTTGTTGACCGGGACACCAAGACACTTGACGAGCACAGCCTTGTCTCCTTTCCTCAAACACCCGAACTCGTCGATGAGAGATGGAGGTACGGGACTGAGTTCGTACTTGAAGATGTCTGTCGCCTTCACGTCACGTTGTTGCCCAACGACCAGAATAACGTCTCAATGTCAAATATGGCCTTGTCATTCACAACCACTTCCTTTTTCATCTCCTGCATGGTTCTCACTTTCCTCTCAATCCGGCCATGGAATGTGTCGAGGAGCGAAGCGGCGAACTGCTCGCTTTGAGTGCTGCCAATCTTGAGCGCATCTTGGACGTTTACTTCTGTTGGCGCAATCTGCCCGTTGACGATGTTGTACAGGTCAGTGGACTCCACAATGAGAGGGTGCGAGTGCTTCTGCAGCTCCTCTGCAATGTTCGTCCGGTCTGCTGCGTCTATCTTTCGCCTTCTTTCACCTTCCTCTTTGTGCTTGCTCTCCTTTTGTCCATCCCCATCATCTCCACCCATCGGCTTCTTTTCCTCCTCCTCTGCAGGGTAGTACATCTCTTCTACTGCCTGGTCAAGGTGGGCACAGATGCTGAAGCTGCTGACCCAAACTGCAACTTGCTCGGCGTTCGTGGAGATGCCCTTTAGCCCGCCTGCACCATTTCCTCGCTTGATATAGGTCTGTTCAGAAACTGGT
>CM065690.1:6935552-6940552 GCA_017654935.2 Phymorhynchus buccinoides
AAAGTAACTGTGAATAATAAAACTGATATCATAGTATTTCGGAAGGGTGGGTACTTAAGTGCTAAAGAAAAATGGGTATATAATGGTGTTCCAATACCTGTAGTCAATGCTTATAAATACCTGGGAATCCTCTTCTCAGCTCGCTTAAGCTTCACTGCTGCATGTAAGGACCTTGCAAGCACAGCAAAAATGCTTTAATCTGTTTGTTAAGAAGGTTAAATGCTCTAAATAATAACTCTTTTCGATTGTTCGTAAAATTGTTTGACTCACAAATTCAGCCCATTGTTCTCTACGGATCTGACATATGGGGATTATATAATGCTGTTTCCCATCATAGTTGTGAGTCTGTACATTTGTTTGCTTTAAAAACGTTCTTGGGAGTGGATAGGCGTACCCCTAATGATTTAGTATATGGTGAGGCTAGCCAGTATCCATTACATGTGAAGTCTGCTATTAGATGTGTTAGTTAATGGTTCAAGTTATTAAAAATGGAAAATCAAAGAAATCCCCGAAGATCATATGATATGTTATACAATTTGGATGAACGTGGAAAGAAAAACTGGGTAACAAATGTTCGCGTGTGTTTATGTAATTATGGATTTGCTTTTGTTTGGATGAACCAATCAGTTGGACATGTTAAACCGTTTTTGCGTGTTTTAAGACTACGAGTAATTGACTGCAGGTGACAAACATGGTATGAACATATGGAAACTAGTGATAGGTTCAGTCTTTACAGAGCTTTTTGCAGTGAGTATAGTTTAAAATCTTATTTACAGCTTGACTTGGATAGACAATTAAGGTACATTACAACTAGATTTAGATTAGGAATTTCTGAGTTAGCAGTACATCATTTCAGGTACAACAATTATAGAGATAATGATTTGATTTGTCCTTTATGTACGCAAGAAGAAGAAGATGAAGTGCATTTTGTTCTCTGTTGCCCAATACTTTGCCATATTCGTGAACGTTTTATAAAGCCTAAATATTATAGACGTCCTTCACTTTTTAAACTATGTTTACTGTTGTCATCCTCCAGAGATGAAGATGTGCGTAATTTCTCTAAATTTTTGTATAAGTCATTCAAGATCAGAGAAGCTGCCACTTCATGAAAAACTTATTTGATATGGAATGTTGATTTGTGGCTTTATGTCATGCTCATTATTTCCTCTTCCACATATGTATGTATTTATGTTCGCACGCCCGATCATGATGGGCTATGGCCTTTAAATGATTAAACCATCTTGCGTCTCTCTCTCTCTCTCTCTCTCTCTCTCTCTCTCTCTCTCTCTCTCTCTCTCTCTCTCTCTCTCTCTCTCTCTCTCTCTCTCTCTCTCTCTCTCTCTCTCTCTTCTTCTTCTTCTTCTTCTTCTTCTTCTTCTGCTCCTCCTCCTCTTTCTTGTTCTTTTTCTGAACTTCTTCTCCCTCTTCCTTCTTTTGATCTTCTTCTTCTGCTTCTCCTCCTCCTCCTCCTCCTCCTCCTCCTCCTCCTCCTCCTCCTCTACGTCTTCTTCTTCTCCTCTCCTCCTCCCCCCTCTCTTCTTCTTCTGCTCCCCTTCCTCCTCTGTCTTCTTTTTCTGAACTTCTTCATTATCTTCCGTCTTCTGATCTTCTTCTTCTGCTCCTACTCCTCCTCCTCCTCTTCTTCTTCTTCTTCTTCTTTCTCTTCTTCGTCCCCTTCACCTCCTCCTCCCTCCTCCTCCTCTTCTTCTTCTTCGTCTTCCTTCTCCTCCTCCTCCTCTACTTCTCCCCCTCTTCCTCCTCCTCTTCTCAATCCTCCTCCCCTCCCTCCTTCTTCTTCTTCTCCTCCTCCTCCTCCTCCTCCTCGTCTCCTCCTCCTCTTTCTTCGTCTCCTTCTCCTCCTCCTCCTCTCCTCTTCTTCTTCTCTTTCTTCTTCTTCTTTCTTCTTCTTCTTCTTCTTCTTCTTCTTCTTCTTCTTCTTCTTCTTCTTCTTCTTCTTCTTCTTCTTCTTCTTCTTCTTCTTCTTCGTGCAATACCTTTCTATACCTAAAGGTTGCTGCTATCCCTGTCCTTTGTTGACTTTTCATTTAACTTATTGATGGATGTGTCATTACTTTAAGTTTAGACCCCCTCCTTGCCTGTTCACCTTTGTGTTCTACTTGATCTTTTTTCTGTTTATTTGCTTCTCCTCTACCCCCCCCCCCCCCCTCCTCCTTCACTCACTGTCTGTCTGTCTCTTTCTCTCCCTCACTCTGTCTTTCTTGTTCGCCCACTGTCTCTCTGTGTACCATTCTCTTTCTTTAGATACTTCTATCGCGCTCTATAGACTCATTCTCTCTCTCTCTCTCCTCTCTCTCTCTCTCTCTCTCTCTCTCTCTCTCTCTCTCTCTCTCTCTCTCTCTCTCTCTCTCTCTCTCTCTCTCTCTCTCTCTCTCTCTCTCTCTCTCTCTCTCTCTCTCTCTCTCTCTCTCTTGTGTGTTGTCACTATGACGCTTTTTTGCTATAATAATGCTTCGAGTATCCTTTAAAGTTTGTGATATAACTTTCCTGGTTTGTTCTTTTTTTTAGAATCTTGACTAAGGCCGTGTACACACATAAGCGGATATTCCATGCGGAAACCCGTGCGCAATCCATAAATAAGTGAAACAAAGAAGGGAAAAGATTTGCGCACGTGTCCGAATTTCCCCCTATATGCGTAAACTTTTATCCTTCTTTCTTCCACTTACTTAGGGTTTTCCGTACGGAACTTGCACATCTAAGTGTGTGTGTGTGAAAGTACATGCACACACACGCACACATACAACATAATTGTGCACACACACACACACATGCACACAGATACAGATACGCACACGCGCGCGCACACACACACATACTGAGAGAAAGAGAGAGAGAGAGAGAGAGAGAGAGAGAGAGAGAGAGAGAGAGAGAGAGAGAGAGAGAGAGAGAGAGAGAGAGAGAGAGAGAGCATTTGTGTGCGTGCGCGTGTGTGCGCGCGCGCACTATCCCTTAATTTGCGATTTGTTATCTTTATGCACACTACCAATACCAGCACTGAAAGTTTTGCTCACTCATTTATTTTTTATTTTGTTTCCCATTAGATTGTGTTATTACATGTAGCTGTATTGCTGAGTTGTGACTCTGTGATCTCTTCGCTATGCCATTTTCTCTTTTATCATGTTGACCTCCCTTATCGACGAGTTTACTAACATGGTTGCTGCCTCCGATGGACGTTCTTTTTCAAACTGTCGACGGAAAGTGGTTGTTTGATGAGCTCCAGCGATAACTTGTAGAAGTGCTAATTAAGGGTACTTTATATAGAGTACTGACGAGTATACGCGTTGGCTGGGTCAGTGCGTAACCCCCCCCCCCCCCTCCCCCGTGAAATCATAGATTGTAAAGAAATCACGTCATGCTTGCGTCATTTTGTCTAATGACGTTTATCTCGTCCAGCTACCGTTTTTCAAACGAAAGAGACCAACTTTCATGGAGTCAGAAGGTCAGATCTGAATCGACTCATTTTTCGAATGGTTTCCTTTACTCATTTGGTGTGGGGTGAAAGTTGCTATGGTTACATATAAGTGTATATAGATAAAAATGCAACACCCGTATGTACGGTGCGCACTGACCCGTACCGATACTAAATTACCAATTTGTCATAGTCTTCAGAAATCCGTTTGCTTCTAGAAAACGCTTTCAGTTACAAAGCAGCGCGTTGATACAGTGGAAGCAGAAACATTTTAACAGACGCTGGTGATCTAAATCTGTTCCAATATTGAACAGGAGATCCACAAATTGACGTAATGTTGCGATAATGCCTTAAGGGGTACGCAACCCCCTTCAGTACTCTAGTGATTGTGCCAGAAAGATGGCGGACGCGATATTTTTGTCACGAAAGAAAGAAACCATTCGCTTCGGGTGAACACGTTAACAATTGAAAAGGGATGGCTTGTGTCGAGTTAGTGAACAATGTGAGAGAAATTACGTCAGGCGTATGATGTTAAAAATAAAAACAATGCGTGCTGTTGAGTACGAAAGCAAGTTCCCCGTCGCACTAGTGACTCGAGTCAGATCAGCAGGATACATAAGGTTTGGGTGATGTACAAAATGGGTGATGTACAAAACTTTGAAGCGATTCTGTACAATGGTGTGTGTGTGTGTGTGTGTGTGTGTGTGTGTGTGTGTGTGTGTGTGTGTGTGTGTGTGTGTGTGTGTGTGTGTGTGTGTGTGAGATGTTTTTTCAGTTGGGATTTGAAGGTTTGGAGACAGGTGACTTTTCTGAGAGAAAGGGGTAGAGAATTCCAAATTGTAGGTCCGGAAACAGAGAAAGCCCTTTTGCCGTAGGAATTCAGAGAACACCTCGGAACAATGAACAGAGAAGAGTCTTGAGACCTAAGTGCTCTAGGAGGCATGTAAGAGTGGAGAAGCTCCGAAAGATAAGAGGGCGCAGATTCGGAATTGAGGCATTGAAAGCAAAGAGAAGCAACCTTGTACTCTATCCTAGCCTTGACAGGCAGCCAGTGGAGGGTGTGCAGAAGAGCCGTTGCACTTTCATACCTCGAATTTTGCAAAACTAGTCTGGCAGCAAAATGTATTTTTTGAACTTTGGACGGTTTTTCATCAGAAAGACCCACAAGCGAGAGAGAATGAAAGGAACAGAAAGTTTGTTGGCAGCATCAACTGACAGGAAAGGACGAATTTTACTTATTTGCAAGATATGACAGCATGGTTCGGAGTGCATTCAAAATATTCCATCACTTTCTTTACAACGTTGACAACACTTATCTCCCTTATCTACTTCGGTACGTACCGGTACGCTACCTCTCCTTCTTCTTCTTTCGCGTTCCCATGCCATACAGCCATAATGGGTAAGGTAGGTATGTGTCCGGTTTTCAGTTTTCACTGGTCTCCCCGCTGCGTACAGCCGACGCATTCCGATTTCGGAGGAGCTCAAAGGAGAAAAGTTATTTGGAGAATAAGTCAGAAAGATAGTAGATGATATAAAGCGCAGGGAAAAGGCAGAGTAAAAGAGAGTGGCAGAT
>CM065690.1:6945552-6950552 GCA_017654935.2 Phymorhynchus buccinoides
TACCCTAATTAATACTGTGGGGTTATGAATTATTCATCTTTATGAAGACTGGCGGATGGCTGCCTGAAAGAACGTTTTGTGATGTAAAACGTTTCTTTTTTTGTTTTTGTTACTTTTTCTGATGGTTGTTAGTGATGCTTTTTAAATTGTTTGATGCTTGTTTCAGTGTTACTAAATATGTTTTATGTGTATGTGTGTGAATTTGTGCAGGCAGTGACCGAGAGAACAACAACAACATCAACAACATCATCATCATCATCAACAACAACGTCAACAGCAGCAAGTGTCTTTTAGGATAGGAGAGTGTGTAGACGAGAATTCTGAGTTCTACATTAGATTATGTGTGTGTGTGAGGTTCTTTTTTTAAAAATGAAACTCTACCAATCTAGTAGTTTTGAATTGCAGACATGTGTTATTTCTCATTTGGAATTTCGGACGACAGATCATCTATGATTGCGTCATGATCATCGTCATCGTCACCATCTGACCCCCGTCAAAGGCATCGTCTTCATCGTCAGAGCAAACCTACAATCATCATCTCTTGAAAAGAATATTAAAAATATATATATATAAATGACGATGCAGACACTTCGCAACGACGATGCAGACTTCTCCTTCCCCACCACCTCCCTACCAATCTCTCATTGAAGCTGATCATCTGGGCAGCAAGCATCCTGCAACTGTTTATTTGGAACCACCCCCTACGTAGTACTAAAGCGTCATACTCATCAAATTGTTGACGGGGCTATTATGCAAGAAGAAGAAGACACTTCGCAATGACGACGCAGACACTCCGCATTCCCTAAAACACCAACCACGTCATCTCGACCGACTGTGACATCATAGGCTGATGACGTCATAACAGGGGAGGATGCGGAAGGAGCGGGACGAAGGGGAGAAGGAAGGAGAGGGGGAGTGCGAGCGGAGGAAGAAGGTGGGGCACTACGTGCTGGGCCCGTGTCTCGGGGAAGGGTCGTTCGGGAAAGTGAGAGTGGGCACCCACATCATCTCCAGAGAAAAGGTGAGTGGGGGATAGCGGGGGGTAGTGCGTGGGGGGGGGGGGGGGAGCGGGAGGGGGGGGGGGGGGGACTATGTGTGTGTGTGTCAGGGCTCCCAGGGACCCCCATTTGGGGGTCTATGAAGTACTAACATTCTAAAGGACCCTCTAAAAGAGTGTCCCAGGGATGCACTAGAAACATTCTTTTTAGCATTTGCAATGCCACTGGAACCCTCTATATCCCGCTTCTAGGAAGCGAAGGAAGTGTAATGGTCTGTAAGTCTGTAAGTGAAGGAGTCCCTGGGACCCCTTGTTTTGTAGGACGATTGGGAGCCCTGTGTGTGTTCTTCAGTTTAACGTCCTTCCACTAAAAGTGATTCAGACAAAAGTGTGTGTGTTGTGTGCGTGTGCGTGTGCGTGTGTGTGTGTGTGTGTGTGTGTGTGTGTGTGTGTGTGTGTGTGTGTGTGTGTGTGTGTGTGTGTGTGTGTGCATGAATCTAGGTGACTGTCTCTGCTCCTATAATCTGTCTCTCTCTATATCTCTGTCCTCCTCGGGTTACCACCACCCCCCTCTAAGACTGACCCTCTTCCTCCGTGACCCCCCCCCCCCCAAATTTCACTTCTCTCTGTGTCTAAATCAGTTTTGTCCGTCTGCCTGCCTACCTGTCTGTCTGAATGTCCCAAATAGCTCTCTCTTCTCTCTCGTTACGTGTGTGTATGCGCGCGCGCGTGTGTGCCTGTCTGTGTGTGTCCCCAGCTCGTGTGTGTGCGTGTGTGTGTGTGTGTGTGTGTGTGTGTGTGTGTGTGTGCGTGTGTGTGTGTGCGCGTGTGTGCGTGTATGTGTGTGGTTACGTGAGGGCAAACAAACAACCTCATAACTTCCCCATTGAATGTTTAATTACAGCACTCATTAGCAGGCTATTGATTAGTATTTTGTAATCCTCTTTCCTATCCTCCCGTAACAGGCATTGGTAATGGAGGAACAACATTTCTCTCTGAAAATATATGGGGGTTTCAGGAGACATTGCTTAATGGCGAAGTCTCAATGGGTTAAAGAGCCTTTCACGGGGGGGGGGGGGGGGGGGGGGGCAATTTCGTTTGAGAACAAATATAACAAGTGCAACGCCGAGCGGCTGCAAAGTCCCCTCGCAGCATCGCGAGCTACTCCGAAAATCGGAATGTGTCGGCTGTACACATACATAAAAACGCATCAAAACAGCACGTAACTACATAAAAACGCATCAAAACAGCACGAAACTGAATAGTTTTTATATTTATATATAGCCTTGGGGTTCGGACCCGTGATTTGAGCGCGCGCGATCATGCGCACACGCGCGCACAGAAACAATTCATGACAACTGTGTTATAGACCATTCATCAAGAAATGTTGTGAAAAAAACTGCATTGAAATACATGCAAAACTTCGCGAGATTTTAGCGATTATGTGTTTTGGGGGTTAAACCCCGTAACTGGCGCGACCTTGACCTTAATGTAAAACTAAATACATCAGTGGATAGCTTGCATCTTGGCAAACTAGTATACCAAATTTGATGATGATAGACTGAATAGTTTTTGAGAAAAACGGACGAATAGCCGGACGGACGGACGGACGGACGGCATGCCGGCCGGACGCCGGACGGACCAGACCAAAAACAGTAGTTCCCGTACCTTCGGCTCGGGGACTAATAAAACTTAACAATTGTGCAAAAAGCATCTCCTCGAGCTTAAAATACCATCTGACATTTGTAGGTATTAGGTACTTTTTAGTCACAGAGGCGTCTCGGTGAAATTCGGGTTGCTCCCACCTGGAGAGCGCGTTGCAGCCAGAGGCGCGCCACCCAATTTTTTTTTATGCATGCAATTTTTGTGTGACTGATGAAGGAAAGGGGTTGGGGGGGTGGGGGGGGGTGGGGGGGGGGGGGGGGGGGGGGGGGGGGGGGGGGGGGGGGGGGAGTAAATTTTGACCAAATGACAACTTATTCGTTGCCACTGGGTTTAACGTGTGCTAAGTGCATGGGCACACGGGACCTCGGTTTATCGTCTCATCCGAAAGACTCCACGTTCAGACCGTAAGGCCTAGTGCGAAGTGGGAGGAAAAATCCCCTGTACCCAGGTTCGAACTCGGGTTTAATTGACACGAGGTGAACGCGTTACCTCTGTGCCACTCTAGTCTCTGTTTTCTACATTCACTTTTCTCTGAAATCAGAGAATTCTCTGAAGATTGCCATGCCTACGTATTATAGCGTGCCTCTCAACGTGTGAACGTAACCACTAACCCAGATCCACCCCAGCCTTCTAGCATAGGAGTGGGCTTTACTAATGTATGGAAATCTTCTTCTTCGATCGCTCACACAGTTTCCTGTCATAATGAGCGCAGATGCTGCCGTTATGCGCCTAAGAACGAAATAGGCCCAGCGTGTCCGTCTTCGGCAGGAGAAAATCTTTGTAAGAGATTCTAGAACAAAGGCAGGAGAATGGACCAGCAAGACAGAAATATAGTAGATGACAGCATGGATTAATTAAGTGTCCATGATGACAGTAAGCAAAGGGAAAAGGCAGCGTCAAAGAGAGTGACACATATTAGAGGAAGTTACAAGCACAGGACTTCCAGAAGGTGAAGGAACTATTTGTACGAAAGATCCCCTATCCCCGGTATCCCCAGTATCCCCACTACACGGGGGATGTATCTGGAAGTCATCGTCGGATACATATGACTGACTGGCACCGCACACACACACGTGAATTGAAAGTGACATGGGGCAGTGGGTGGATGCCTCGTGCCTCCATACGGGGAGCTGCTTCCACCCCGCCCCTTTCACGAGTCTCTCCCAGTGGGGATACCGGGGGAGTTCTTTCGTAAAAATAGTTCCCCCACCTTCTGGAAGTTTTGTGCTTGTAACTTCCTCTAATTTGCCACTCTCTTTGACTCTGCCTTTTCCCTTTACTTTCTATCATCTACTATCTTTCTGACTTGTTGGCCCATTCTCCTGCCTTTAAAAAAAAATCCTCCAAATAATATTTCTCCTTTGAGCTCCTCCGAAATCGAAACGTGTCGGCTGTACGCAGCGGGGAGACCAGTGAAAACTGAAAACCGGACACATACGTACCATATGGCATTAGATATTAGGTACTTTATAGTCACAGAGGCGACTGTGAAATTCGGGCTGCTCCCACCTGGAGATCGCGTCGCAGCCAGAGGCGCGTCACCCAATTTGTTTTGCCTTACCCAGTATGGCCGTATGGCCTGGGAACGCGGAGTAAGAAGACGAAGAAGGTGACAGACTAGAGAAAGGCAACAACAAAAGTGCAATGCTGCAAATCCTAGCATTGGACGACGGCCGTTACTCCAACGCCTATGGATCCCAGATAAATAGTGTAAAGAGGCTTTAATAGTCATGCTGCACAAAAGAGAGTGTGTGGGGGCCTTTGAATGTCATGGCACAAATGATTGAATGTAGAGGGATCTTCTTCACAGCGGGTTGTTTTCCCCTTTTCGTTTCTGACTATGCGTGAGAAAACGGAGCGTATTCTTACTTTGGGTAAATTTTAAAAAAAAAGTTAAGGATAAAGGGAAATATGTGCCACTCCCCCGTGCATTTTTCTGTTAATTCTATTTTTCCGTTTTTGCCTTTCTTACCATACATAAAGCTGTCTTTTAGGAATATTTTCAGCTAATTACCTTTTTGGAATACTAACCCTAACCCTAACCCTAGCCCTAAACCTAACCCTACCCCCCACTATGTACTGCAGTACACGGCGATTTGTCACAGTTGTGGTTCGTTGCGTTTTCCCGTCTTATAGGGTTAGGGGTAGGGGGTAGGGTTAGGCTTAGTATTCCAAAAAGGTTATTAGCTAAAAATGTTCCTAAAATACAGCTTTATGTATGTTAAGAAAGGCAATAACGGAAAAATACAATTAACCGAGAAATGTAGGGGGGGGGGGGGGGGGGCACATCTTGACCTTTAACTAACTACTAACTAAGTAACTAACTAACATTTCTATT
>CM065690.1:6955552-6958052 GCA_017654935.2 Phymorhynchus buccinoides
ATGTGCCCCCGTCTCTATGTGTCCCCGTCCATGTGTCCCTGTCTCTATGTGTCCCCGTCCATGTCTCCCTGTCTCTCTATGTCTCCCTGTCTCTATGTGTCCCCGTCCATGTCTCTATGTGTCCCCGTCTCTATGTCTCCCTGTCTCTATGTGTCCCCGTCCATGTCTCCCTGTCTCTATATGTCCCCTGTCTCTATGTGTCCCCCGTCTATGTCTCTGTCTCTATGTGTCCCCGTCTATGTGTCCCTGTCTCTATGTGTCCCCGTCTCTATGTCTATGTGTCTCTATGTGTCTCTATGTGTCTCCCTGTCTCTATGTCTCCCTGTCTCTATGTGTCCCCGTCTCTATGTGTCTCTATGTGTCCCCGTCTCTGTCTCTATGTGTCCCCGTCTCTACATGTCCGTCTCTACATGTCCCTGTCTCTACATGTGTCTCTATGTGTCCCCGTCTCTACATGTCTCCTGTCTCTACATGTCTCTACATGTCTCTGTCTCTACATGTCTCTATGTGTCCCCGTCTATATGTGTCCCCGTCTCTATGTCCATGTGTCCCCGTCTCTATATGTCCCCGTCTCTGTGTGTGTCCCCGTCTCTATGTGTCCCCGTCTCTATGTGCCCCGTCTCTGTGTGTCCCCGTCCTTACATGTCCCTGTCTCTATGTGCCCCTGTCTCTATGTGTCCCTGTCTCTATGTGTCCCCGTCTCTACGTGTCCCCGTCTCTATGTGTCCCCGTCTCTATGTGTCCCCGTCTCTACATGTCCCCGTCTCTATGTGTCCCCGTCTCTATGTGTCCTCGTCTCTATATGTCTCTATATGTCCCCGTCTCTACATGTCCCCGTCTCTACATGTCCCCGTCTCTATGTGTCCTCGTCTCTATATGTATCCATCTCTATATGTCCCCGTCTCTATGTGTCCTCGTCTCTATGTGTCCTCGTCTCTATATGTATCCATCTCTATATGTCCCCGTCTCTATGTGTCCTCGTCTCTATGCGTCCCCTGTCTCTATGTGTCCCCGTCTCTACATGTCCCCGTCTCTATGTGCCCCCGTCTCTACATGTCCCCGTCTCTACATGTCCCCGTCTCTACAATCCGTCTCTATGTGTCCTCGTCTCTATATGTCCCCATCTCTATATGTTCCCATCTCTATATGTCCCCGTCTCTATGTGTCCTCGTCCCTATGTGTCCTCGTCTCTATATGTCCCCATCTCTATTGTATCCATCTCTATATGTCCCCGTCTCTATGTGTCCTCGTCTCTATGCGTCCCTGTCTCTATGTGTCCTCGTCTCTATATGTCCCCATCTCTATATGTATCCATCTCTATATGTCCCCGTCTCTATGTGTCCTCGTCTCTATGTGTCCTCGTCTCTATATGTATCCATCTCTATATGTCCCCGTCTCTATGTGTCCTCGTCTCTATGCGTCCCTGTCTCTATGTGTCCCCGTCTCTACATGTCCCCGTCTCTATGTGCCCCCGTCTCTACATGTCCCCGTCTCTACATGTCCCCGTCTCTACATGTCCCCGTCTCTACATGTCCCCGTCTCTACATGTCTCCGTCTCTATGTGTCCCCGTCTCTATATGTATCCATCTCTATATGTATCCATCTCTATATGTCCCCGTCTCTATGTGTCCTCGTCTCTATGTGTCCTCGTCTCTATATGTATCCATCTCTATATGTATCCATCTCTATATGTCCCCGTCTCTATGTGTCCTCGTCTCTATGCGTCCCTGTCTCTATGTGCCCCCGTCTCTACATGTCCCCGTCTCTATGTGCCCCCGTCTCTACATGTCCCCGTCTCTACTGTCTCTATGTCCCCGTCTCTCTATTATGTCCCTGTCTATACATGCCCCTGTCTCTATGTCTCCCCGTCATACATCCCTCCGTCTCTTTGTTTAACCCGAACCCTAGCCTTATGGGCACGTACACACATACGCGGAAGTTCCGTGCGGAAATCAGTAAAAGAAAGGACAAAAATAAGCGCATGACTTTCCGTGCGGATGCACATACGCTTATTTTTTTTACCAATCTTTCTTTTATTTATTCACGGGGTTTCCGCACGGAACTTCCGCGTATGTGCGTATCCCTAACCCTAAGCCAAACACGTGCCCTGTATCCCTAACCCTAAGCCAAACACTAACCTTATACATTTAAATTCATCCGCAATCCGTACGTTCCGTGCGGAAGCCCCATACACTTATATATGAAATAAGCGGATGGGATTGCGCATGGATTTCCGCGTGTAATGACCACACTTTCATATTTCTTACCTCCGTATTTTTTTTACGGATTGCGCATGGGTTTCCGCGTGGAACACACACACACACACACACACACACACACACACACACACACACACACACACACACACACGCACGCGCGCACATACATGCATACACACACACACGTGTGTCCATCTGTCTCTGTGTCTCTCTCTTTCTCTCTCTCTCTCTCTCTCTCCGCCTCTCTCTCTCTCTCTCTCTCTCTCTCTCTCTCTCTCTCT
>CM065690.1:6968052-7008052 GCA_017654935.2 Phymorhynchus buccinoides
CGACGTCATCCACTCCGTGACGGAGCGCAAGCTCAACGCGTCATCCGCCACGTACCACCTGCTGAAACGTCACATGGAAGGGGAGGGAAGCGCTGAGGAGAGCGAAGAGTTGGAGAACGGGGAGTGTGAAACTGGGGGTAGGGGTACAGAGAGGGACGTGCCTTCTTCTGTTGCTGCGTCTTCTTCTTCCCCGCGTCGTGTCGTGTCCAGCGTTCGCGTGACGGTCAGCGAGTACGGGCGAATGACCATCAGGAGAGACATCACCAGTGGCCGGCCAACGGTCAGCGAGTACGCCCGGCCACTGGCCATCCGTGTGGACGGACAGCAGGCTAAAGGAGAAGAGGAGGGAAACAAGCCGGGCTGTCCCGTGCTCCGGTCTCATATCCTCACTCCTTTGAATCCCTCTGCCGCCACCAACCACCCCCCTTTAGAAGGGGAAGGGTTGAAGGACTATAAGCGGTGCATTCTGTACCTGAAAGAAGCCAGGCACGCTTTCGCTGTGGGCGGCCCTTCCCGCCCGCTGCCCCAGCACCCCCAGTCTAAACCCGCCCCGGACAAAACCTTCACCACGAAACTGCCCCTGTTGAATCTGCACCGCCCCCCTTCCCTTCTTCCGCCCGTTTCTACCAGTCACCATGGAAACAACGGAAGTAGGTCAGCGGCGGGGGAAGGTCAAAGTCACGTGTGTGGTGTTGGTGGTGGTGGTGGTGGGCAGGACGCGTCACGTCACGCGGCAAGCGCGTGCAGTCACGAGTTCGAGCTGCTGAACGTGACGGGGAAACCTGCGCTGGTGGAGCGCGCGGGGAAAGACCCCGCCGACAACAACAGCACCGCGACGGACCCCGCCACCAGGCAGGGAGAGCTTCTTCCTCCTCCCCCTCCCAACACCGCCCAGGGACTGAGGAGGAACCCTCACCGAGCCCCTCCTCCACCACCGCCACCACAACCCCCTTCTTCTTCTGAGGGCGACCCCACCAGCCCCAGACCCTCCTCCCCGGGCTCCACCACCAGCCTGTCCTCCCTCAGGGACCCCTTCGGTCGGGACACCTGGCGTCTGGCGCTGCAGCACGATCTGAGATTGGTTGAGGGCGGCGTGGAGGCTGCTGCTGCAGGCGGGAGGTCGAAAGCAGGGGGTGGGGTGGGCGTGGCCTCGTTCGTGCCGCCCCTGTCGTCGCCGAAAACTCTGACCAGCAGGGGAGGCAATCTGCCCTCCAGGCAGCACAGTTACTTTCTGGTGCGGCAGCTGACTGCCGATTTCAGTGAGTGATATAATTATAGTGACTGTGTGTTTGTGTTCTGTAGATCGCCCCATCGTCTTCGTCTTACTCTTCTGACTCTATAAAGCGCTAAGTCTGGCTGAGGTTGTTTTGTCTGTTTGTCCAGACACAAAGGGAATTATCAGGTACTGGTACGGGTTGGTTTCTTTGCAGGGATTTCCCCCCTTGATTGTGTGTGTGTGTGTGTGTGTGAGAGAGAGAGTGTGTGTGTGTGAAAGAGAGAGAGAGTGTGTGTGTGTAAAAGAGAGAGATAAAGAGAGAGGGAGAGAGAGAGAGAGAGAACATTACATATCCAGGGGATAGGCTATGAGAGGGCGGGGATGGGCACAGAAGCAAAAGAGTATTAGAAAAAGAATAAGGAAGATCAGATGGAGAAATAAAGAGAGGGGGAGGGGTAGAGAAGGGTGAAGGAGAGAGACTGCGCGTGTAACAGCAGAGAGATACTTCAAATACTTCATTTTACAAGGATAAGAATTTAGGCTGGGCCTAGTCTTCCATTCTGTCCTTGGTTCTAAGCATGTAACTAGTACTATAAACGATCATTGAGACACAGGAGAGAGAGAGAGACAGACAGACAGACAGACAGACAGACAGACAGACAGACAGAGAGATTATTCCCAAGCAAAGCCAGGTACAAAATTGCTTGTGTATAATATTGTGTATATTAAAGGGGTATATGTTTGTCGAATTCTTTTTTTTTTTCTTCCTAGTTTGAAAGTTTTTGTAAGTTTCGTCACTAGGGTTGTTGGTTTGTATTTTTTTTAAAATTGTTTCTTTGTTCTAATTCTGGTTTTAAATGAAAACGCGATAAGAAAACTGCATTGTTTCGGCTTGTACACACTTGCAGATATTCCGTGCGGAAACCCGCAAATAAGCAAAAGAAAGAAGTCAAAAGATTTGCGCACGTGTCCGAATTTCCCCTAATCCGTAAATTTTTACCCTTCTTTCTTCCACTTATTTACGGATTGCGCATGGGATTTCCGCACGGAATCTCCGCGTATGTGTGTACACGGCCTTACAAACTGACATCTGTGAAAATCAAGCAGAAGAAGGACAGTGTAATGACGCCTTGTCCCGCGATTGTAGGCCTATTTATAACCTTAATTAGGCAACTTCATTCACATTTCAATCATCTGCGAGTTCTTTTCCCATTTTTTCTCCTGCCTCCTATTATCAAAAACATATTATTCCAGACTTCTTTTTATTGTTGTTACCAAGTTGGGTCTTTTTGTTTACATGAAATTTTGAAAGTTTTATTCATGAAAAAGAAACACCCGAAGGTGCTGATCGGACCCAGATATGCACCAGCCACGCCTGCCCTACCAACACGAGAGCAGCTCTGCTCCAGCCCTGGAAGTCCGTGTTGTGTTACTGGGGAGCAGGCACACACACGCGCGGAACAATATATGATATTATATCAAGTATAATATATTTTTTGTACGTTAGATCGACGTTTCAGAACGTGCTCTAATTTCAAGGTGACGGGAACTTCCCTTTCTTGAGCGACATTCAGCTTAGCATTTATTTATTCCAGACAACATAAAAATTCCCTTTAGGTACACTGCAAAAGTGCTTAGCATAGAAAATCGCTAAGTGATAATTATTCCTAGTTTTCCTACAATTGTCTATTTTCTTTTTGTTCTTCTTCTTCTTCTTCTTCTTCTTCTTCTTCTTCTTCTTTTTTCTTTCTTCTTCTTCTTCTTCTTCTTCTTCTTCTTCTTCTTCTTCTTCTTCTTCTTCTTCTTCTTTTTTCTTCTTCTTCTTCTTCTTCTTCTTCTTCTTCTTCTTCTTCTTCTTCTTCTTCTTCTTCTTCTTCTTCTTCTTCTTCTTCTTCTTCTTCTTCTTTCTTCTTCTTCTTTCTTCTTTTTTTCTTCTTCTTCTTCTTCTTCTTCTTCTTCTTCTTCTTCTTCTTCTTCTTCTTCTTCTTCTTCTTTTTTTTTTCTTCTTCTTCTTCTTCTTCTTCTTCTTCTTCTTCTTCTTCTTCTTTCTTCTTCTTCTTCTTCTTCTTCTTCTTCTTCTTCTTCTTCCTCTTCTTCTTCTTCTTCTTCTTCTTCTTCTTCTTCTTCTTCTTTTTTTCTTCTTCTTCTTCTTCTTCTTCTTCTTCTTCTTCTTCTTCTTCTTTTTTTTCTTCTTCTTCTTCTTCTTCTTCTTCTTCTTCTTCTTCTTCTTCTTCTTCTTCTTCTTCTTTTTTTCTTCTTCTTCTTCTTCTTCTTCTTCTTCTTCTTCTTCTTCTTCTTCTTCTTCTTCTTTTTTTTCTTCTTCTTCTTCTTCTTCTTCTTCTTCTTTTTTTCTTCTTCTTCTTCTTCTTCTTCTTCTTCTTCTTCTTCTTCTTCTTTTTTTCTTCTTCTCTTCTTCTTCTTCTTCTTCTTCTTCTTTTTTCTTCTTCTTCTTCTTCTTCTTCTTCTTCTTTTTTTCTTCTTCTTCTTCTTCTTCTTCTTCTTCTTCTTCTTCTTTTTTTCTTCTTCTTCTCTTCTTCTTCTTCTTCTTCTTCTTCTTCTTCTTCTTCTTCTTCTTCTTTCTTCTTCTTCTTCTTCTTCTTCTTCTTCTTCTTCTTCTTCTTCTTCTTCTTCTTCTTCTTCTTCTTCTTCTTCTTCTTCTTCTTTTTTTCTTCTTCTTCTTCTTCTTCTTCTTCTTTTTTTTCTTCTTCTTCTTCTTTCTTCTTCTTCTTCTTCTTCTTCTTCTTCTTCTTCTTCTTCTTCTTTTTCTTTTTTCTTCTTCTTCTTCTTCTTCTTCTTCTTCTTCTTCTTCTTCTTCTTCTTCTTCTTTTTTTCTTCTTCTTCTTCTTCTTCTTCTTCTTCTTCTTCTTCTTCTTCTTCTTCTTCTTCTTTTTTTTTCTTCTTCTTCTTCTTCTTCTTCTTCTTCTTCTTCTTCTTCTTCTTCTTCTTCTTCTTCTTTTTTTTTCTTCTTCTTCTTCTTCTTCTTCTTCTTCTTCTTCTTCTTCTTCTTCTTCTTCTTCTTTTCTTCTTCTTCTTCTTCTTCTTCTTCTTCTTCTTCTTCTTCTTCTTTTTTCTTCTTCTTCTTCTTCTTCTTTCTTTTAGATCGCAGAAGAGCGACGCAGGCCAACAAGAAACCCCCAACCAACACCAACACCACCACTTCTGTTCCCCCTCTCCCTCCCCCACCACAACACATTTTCCACCACCATCCCCTCCATCCTCCTCCTCCTCCTCTATCGCTCCCCACTCCTGATCCGCCCCGCCGCCACCACCTACCCCTTCCGGCCCCCACCAGAAAATCCCAGGGAGAAAGAAGAAGGAGAGGAGGATGGGGTGGAGGAGGAGGAGGAGGAGGACGACGACAAGGCATCTGAAGGATCAAGTTTCGACGGGGGTTTCGGTGAGTCCGGAGCTCTGGAGACGGGGAGGTTCTTCACCCCCGTCATCCGCGTCACCATTACGTCAGTGGCCAAGCCGTGACGTCAGTTAGGACAAGAGCTTTATGACAGTCAGTTAATGAACTGTGTGACGTCATTGTTTTTACTGCGTTACAGTCAGTGATGGAACGTCAGTTATGAAATGTGTAACGTCAGGGATGAATTGCATGACGTCAATTAAAAAACCCAACAACGATATACTGTCGTTATATATGTATTGGGTGACGTCAGTTTTGAAATGCGTGACGTCAGTTTTGGACCGTGTGACGTCAGTTATAATATTTCGTCAGTTATGAATTGTGGGACGTCAGTTATGACCCGTGTGATGTCGGCGGTGAACTGTCATCAGTTTTGAACTGTATTACGTCAGTGATGAATTATTATCATCAGTGATGAACATATGTGACATCAGTGATGAACTGTGTGACGTCAGTTATGAACTGTGTGATGTCAGCTATGAACTGTGTGATGATATCAGCGATGAACTGTGTGATGATATCAGCTATGAACTCTGTGATGATATCAGCTATGAACT
Source organism: Phymorhynchus buccinoides (assembly GCA_017654935.2). Lineage (NCBI taxonomy): Eukaryota > Metazoa > Mollusca > Gastropoda > Neogastropoda > Raphitomidae > Phymorhynchus > Phymorhynchus buccinoides. The sequence goes on from CM065690.1 coordinate 6,973,238, forward strand.
GTGCATCTTCAGAACTCACGATCTGTTGTCAGTTTTGAACTGTGTGACATCAGAAGTGATCTTCGTGACGTCAACGGTGAACCTTCGTCATCGATCAACCGTGTGACGTCACGTGTCAGTAAGGAACTATTGTGACGTCAGTGGAGAACTACGACTCAGTGTCAGAGGTGAATCGTGGCGTCCGAGATAAGCTATCGCCATTCACGAACTGTATAACGTCATTTATGAACTGTGTGACGTCATTTATTAATTGTGTGACGTCATTTATGAACAGTGTGACGTCAGTGAGGAACTGTCTGATAAAATGTGGGGCGGAAAAATGATATTTTCATGGAATCTTAAGATTCGCAGACTCGACCTATATAAAAGCAAAGGACAAGCGTATACCACATATAACAGGCAAGCTGCATGGAATGTAGTCGGTTGCGTGTTCGAATATTTTAGTGCATTCCTTCGATAACTGCCATGAACAATTACAGTATTAGGTATTAGGTACTTTATAGTCACAGAGGCGTCTCTGTGAAATTCGGGTTGCTCCCACCCAATTTGTTTTTGTTTTGCATGCGATTTTTGTCACTGATGGGGGGGGGGGCTAAATTTTTACCAAATGACAACTTTTTCGTTGCCACTGGGTTTAACGTATGCTAAGTGCATGGGCACACGGGACCTCGGTTTATCGTCTCATCCGAAAGACTCCACGTTCAGACCGTTAAGGCCTAGTGCAGAATGAGAGGCAAAAATCCCCTGTACCCAGGTTCGAACTCGGGTTTACTTGACACGAAGCGAACGCGCTACCACTGTGCCACTCTACACCACACCACCAGTGGAACCTCCCTTATAAGACATCCCATTATAAGACTCCCTCCCACATGAGATCTACTTCTCCGAGACATTGCCCTTCTTTGTAAGTATTAAAATTACCTCCCTTACAAGACCCCTCCCTTATAAGACCTCATTTTGGGTGATTGTTTTTGAAGGTCTTATAAGGGAGGTTCCACTGTCAAATCTGTGATGTTTTGTTTTTCTGACTGCAGGATTTGAGAGTTTAATTCCCGGGGCCCTTTGTTTTTAGCCAAGAGCGGGGTGGGAGAAACTTAATTAACCCTTTCACCGCCAAAGTCGCATTTTAGCACCACAGTGATTAACACCTATGTCACTAAAAAGGCATCAAATTGGGGTCTATTATCCAAATACCCTACTGTCTTAGTTTTGGGAAGTAAGGATAGACCTTATTTTATATCTGTCACAGAAGAATCCCCAATACTGCAGATGGATGTTATTCTCTACCCAGGTAGATTTAATGGAAAATGTTGGCTGAAATGTGGCTGGCGGCGAAAGGGTTAAAGAACATTATTTTGAAAGATTTTCTATTTGTTGTCAAAAGGAGATTGTGATGAGGCAGTGAAATAGTATGAATGGCAGAATGAAAACGAAGAGAGACTCAAACTCAACTCAACCTCAAACTTTTTATTTTATTGATTAGGCCATCTGCCCGTATCAAAACGGGGAGGCAAAGGGGAAGGGGTACCGGTGAAAATGCAATAATATAGAAAATAAATGACTAAAACAAAAATAAACCCGATCCGGACGAAAACATCATACCACCATTATGGATAGGTGAAGACGGGGTAAAAAGCCATGGGTGGGTAAGAAGCCCATGCCAATTATCTCATAAATGAAGCAAATTTCAGTCACATTTTGCCCATGAGACGAGTGTTGATGTGTAGCATTCGTCTCATGGGCAAATTTGACTGAAATTTTCTTTATTTCATGAGATAATTGGCATGGGCTTCTTACCCGCCCATGGGCTTTTTACCCCGTATTCACCTATGTATATAAGGAAAAGCAAACAAACGGCCAATAGGTTGAAAACGAAGAGAGAGAGAGAGGGATAGATTAGAGGAAGGTGCTAGCACAGAACTTCCAGAAGGTGGAGGAACTAGTTGTGGTGAAAGATCCTCCGATAAACCCATTGGGTAAAACCTAACCTGATGTAGATCTATACTAATGATTGTGGCTTATTAGGCAACGCTGTGTGTGTGTGTGTGTGTGTGTGTGTGTGTGTGCGTGCGTGCGTGCGTGCATTGTTGTTCTTTTGTGCGTGCGCAGGGCTCCCAATCGTCCCGCAAAACAAGGGGTCCCAGGGACTCCTTCATCACTTACAGTATAGAGGGTCATAGAGGCGGGATAGAGGGTCCCAGTGGCATTGCGAATGCTAAAAAGACTTTCTAGTGCATCCCTGGGACCCCCTGCACATTCTTTTAGAGGGTCCTGTGGAATTGTAGTACTTCATAGACCTCCGGACCCCAAATGGGGGTCCCTGGGAGCCCTGGTGTGTGTGTGTGTGTGTGTACATGTGCGTGCGTGTCTGTCCGTGTCTGTGTGCGTGTGCTGGTATTGGTGTCATTATGAAGGTGACTTTTGTCAAGCTCAGTAGACTAGTCGACTGACATCTTTAGCTGGGGTGAATAAGAAACAAACACACACACACAAAAACCACAAGCCTAATGAAAGTATTATAATCATTATGCGTAGTGTTTTGTAAGTGGGATAGAAGGCAAATTTCATTTCATGTGTTGCATTTAATAAAATAAAAAAAGACAATAAAACTAATTGATTGATTGAGATTGACTGATTGATTGATTGGCGAAAGAAACCCCATGGAAACTTTGAAGAAATCTGTTTTCTCCTTTTTAGCCTCACTCGATCCTTCTCCCTTTCTTTTTGTCTTCTCTGAATGCACCCACTCTTATGATTTATATTATTGCAAAACTGAAGCTTTGCTATCCTCCGGTATATATTTTACAAGCCACAGGGGAAACTGTGTTGGCAACAGCTTGTCCACAACAAAGATCCTGGGGTTGGTTTGAGGTTATGGGGGGGGAGGGTGTGTGTGTGACGTAAATGGAGTTATCATGATTTCGTTTCGTGTTGTTCCTTATGATTAGTGCGTTGTTTTTTTGGCTCAGATTTTTTAACTTCTTTGTGAAGCGCTTAGAGCCCCCGTAAGGAGAATAAGCACTATGAGAATGGTCATTATTATTATTAATTTAGTTTGAGTTGTTATTTATAATGTATGAATACGCCTAGGCTTAATTCTGTGTCAGACCAGTTGACATAAGCTAGAACACCAAGGCTACATCAAAATGTTGTTATGTTCCCGACATTGACTCAACAACATCCATTCATAAACGCGCGCGATATGAGCCAATTAACATTTGCACAGACCCGGCATTTCAAGCCGTCCACAACAAACAGTTTACACCGAAAGAACTCAGTACTGCGCGCGCGGGGGCAAGAAAAGGGTTGGAGAGCGGAGATTACTTTAGCGAGGTACAATGTCCCGCTATTCACCGAGTGAGAGCGGAGATTACTTTAGCGAGGGACGGGGTGGAACGGGATGAGAGAAGAAGATGGAAGGAGGGAGAGAGACAAAAGTAATAATATAATATTTTGCGGACCCGGCGAAACCGGTACTCAGCGTTACCGGTACTAGGCGTTACCGGTACTAGGCGTTGCGCTGGTATACATGACAGAGGAACATTAAGCTTACAGAAGGAACAGTTAGCGGCTTGTATAAGCTTTAAGCTTGTTGTGCTCGTTCCACTTTATGTTGCTGCTTTACTATGTGTTATTTAATAAAAATTCGTTTAAGCCAACAGTTAACCTCAAACCAACCCCGGGACCTTTGTTGTGGACAAGCTGTTACCGACTTTACCAGTAGGTGTTAGTCAGGTAATGCTGACGTGTCGCTAAACATCTGGTGCAATAAGTTACGTAATACTGTGTGTCTCTGTGTGTCCCACGTGAATGGGGGGGAGGGGGGGGGGGGGGGGACGTAAATGTGACGTAAATGTATTTATCGTGATTTTGTTTCGTGTTGTTCCTAATTATGATTAGTGCGGTTTTTTTTTTGCTAAGATTTTCAACTTCTTTGTAAGGAGAATAAGCGCTATGAGAATGATCATTATTACCCGGCCAGAGGCCGAGGTATTGCGATCGGTTTGTGTGTGTGTATGTGTGTGTGTCTGTCTGTGTATCGAGTATCTTAAAAACTACTGTTTGGATTTTGATTAAAATTGGCAGAGGGGTAGACAGCTTGAAAAGGAAGCTTCCTTTCGTTAATCAACACCGTGCTGACCTTGACCTTGAAGTTTGACCTTGAAAACCGAAATTTCCTTCTTTGGGCTATGTAATTTCCCCCCAGCTTTATTTCGCGAACTAGTGAACAGAATCGCTTCCAATTTTGTGTGGTGGTGTACCATGGTGCAAGGAAGTTTGTATAAAAGTTCAGCTGTATCTCGTGAACTACTGAACAGAATCGCTTCAAATTTTGGGCTATGTATTTTATGCGTTCTGTAAGGGTGGAAAGTGGTGTGTTTATTTGGGGGGGGGGGGGGGACAGGACATAACTCTGGCCGGATTTGCATTGTCACAATGCGTTGCTGCCGTTCGGCGATGCCCTTGTTATTATTAGTATACAGGTCCCCGTCTCTTTATGTCCCCGATTTTTGTCTCTTGTGTCCCCGTCCCCATGTGTCCCTGTCTCTACATGTCCCCATCTACATTGTGTCCCCGTACCCGTCTCTTTGTGTCCCTAATTTTTGTCTCTTTTTGTCCCTGTCGTTATGTGTCCCCGTCTCTACACGTCCATTATGTCCCAGGATCTTTGTTGTGTGAACAAGCTGTTACCGACTTTACCAGTAAGTGTTAGTCAGGTAATGCTGACGTGTCGCTAAACATCTGGTGCAATACGTTACGTAATACTGTGTCCCCGTCTCTTTGTGTCCCCAATTTTTGTCTCTTTTTTGTCCCCGTCTCTTTGTGTCCCCGACTCTACACGTCCCCGTCTCCATTATGTCCCCGTCTCCAGTATGTCCCCGTCTCCATTATGTCCCCGTCTCCATTATGTCCCCGTCTCCAGTATGTCCCCGTCTCCATTATGTCCCCGTCTCCATTATGTCCCCGTCTCCATTATGTCCCCGTCTCCATTATGTCCCCGTCTCCATTATGTCCCCGTCTCCATTGTGTCCCCGTCTCCAGTATGTCCCCGTCTCCATTATGTCCCCGTCTCCATTATGTCCCCGTCTCCATTGTGTCCCCGTCTCCATTATGTCCCCGTCTCCATTATGTCCCCGTCTCCATTATGTCCCCGTCTCCATTATGTCCCCGTCTCCATTGTGTCCCCGTCTCCAGTATGTCCCCGTCTCCATTATGTCCCCGTCTCCATTATGTCCCCGTCCATTGTGTCCCCGTCTCCATTATGTCCCCGTCTCCATTGTGTCCCCGTCTCCAGTATGTCCCCGTCTCCATTATGTCCCCGTCTCCATTATGTCCCCGTCTCCATTATGTCCCCGTCTCCATTATGTCCCCGTCTCCATTATGTCCCCGTCTCCAGTATGTCCCCGTCTCCATTATGTCCCCGTCTCCAGTATGTCCCCGTCTCCATTATGTCCCCGTCCAGTATGTCCCCGTCTCCATTATGTCCCCGTCCAGTATGTCCCCGTCTCCATTATGTCCCCGTCCAGTATGTCCCCGTCTCCATTATGTCCCCGTCCAGTATGTCCCCGTCTCCATTATGTCCCCGTCCAGTATGTCCCCGTCTCCAGTATGTCCCCGTCTCCAGTATGTCCCCGTCTCCATTATGTCCCCGTCTCCAGTATGTCCCCGTCTCCATTATGTCCCCGTCCAGTATGTCCCCGTCTCCATTATGTCCCCGTCTCCAGTATGTCCCCGTCCAGTATGTCCCCGTCTCCATTATGTCCCCGTTATGTCCCCGTCTCCATTATGTCCCCGTCCAGTATGTCCCCGTCTCCATTATGTCCCCGTCTCCAGTATGTCCCCGTCTCCATTATGTCCCCGTCTCCATTATGTCCCCGTCTCCATTATGTCCCCGTCTCCATTATGTCCCCGTCTCCATTATGTCCCCGTCTCCATTATGTCCCCGTCTCCATTATGTACCCGTCTCCATTATGTCCCCTCCAGTATGTGTCTCCATTATGTCCCCGTCTCCAGTATGTCCCCGTCTCCAGTATGTCCCCGTCTCCATTATGTCCCCGTCTCCAGTATGTCCCCGTCTCCATTATGTCCCCGTCTCCAGTATGTCCCCGTCTCCAGTATGTCCCCGTCTCCAGTATGTCCCCGTCTCCATTATGTCCCCGTCTCAGTATTCATCTTCCCCGTGGGGATACCGGGGGGTCTTTTGTAAAAAATAGTTCCCCCACCTTCTGTTGAAGTTCTGTGCTTGTAACTTCCTCTAATCTGCCACTCTCTTTGACTCTGCCTTTTTTCCTTTTGTTTCTATCGTCTACTATCTTTCTGACGTATTGGCCCATTCTCCTGCCTTAAAAATAAATCTTCCAAATAAGTGTTCTCCTTTGAGCTCCTCCGAAATCGGAATGCGTCGGCTTACGCAGCGGGGAGACCAGCGGAAACTGAAAACCTTAACCATTATGGCCCTATGGTATGGGAACGCAGAAGAAGAAGAAGAAGTATGCCTCTGTCGCTATGTGTCCCTGTCTTATTATCTTCTCGTCTCTTCGTTTATCCTAACCTTAACCCAAGCACTAACCTGGATTAACCCCAACCTTTACCCTAATCCGCTGGGACGCATCGAGACGGGAACACAGAGATGGGGACACAATGACGGGGACACATAGAGACGGAGATACATGTGTGGTAGACTAGGTATTAATATTTAAGGGGATATGGGAATATAGAACAATCATGTGTATTGATTGTTGATGGCAAGATGTATTCCAAATTTTGTTATTTGATTGACTGCTATAAGTTAATAATAGTTATTCAGCTTCTCTCTCTCTCTCTCTCTCTCTCTCTCTCTCTCTCTCTCTCTCTCTCTCTCTCTCTCTCTCTCTCTCTCACTGTTTTAAATGTGCACATTTCTAAGTTGATGTAATGAATTGTAATGATAATTAGTTGGTTGGTATAATTTTGTTTCACACGTTTGATTAATGTTCGTTCAGTTATGCTGTATCTCTGTCATGTTGTTGCACCTAACCTAATTTCTATTTTGGAGATATTAAAGGATACTAGAACTTGAACTTACTGTAAATTGTAGGAATTATTTTATTTTGGCTATTTTAATGCTTGTAGACTATGACCAGGCAAGAATAACTTTGGGTTACTTCCCTTGTTGAAATTAAGCTTTGCTTCCTGTTTGAAGATCTGCTACTTGAGTGAACGCTTTTCAGCCCATAGAATTGACCCTGGTCTAGATGTTTTCTGCTAACTTTCTCTTTGTGGTCAGACAAGCCAAGAGAAGGGCAGCTGGCCTTGGAACGCGGATCTGGGCCAAATAATATACGGTCTAGCCTTCGGCCGAATATACAGTACAGGTCTGGGCCGAATATAGGGGAAGACGGGGTAAAAAGCGCATGGGCGGGTAAGAAGCCCACCCCAATTATCTCATGAAATGAAGCTAATTTCAGTCTCATTTTGCCCATGAGACGAGCGTTAATGTCTAGCATTCGTCTCATGGGCAAATTTGGATTAAACATCTGGGCCGAATTTGCGTTGCAGCCTGTGGCCGAATTCCAATGCAGCCTTGGGCCAAATATACGATGCAGCCTTCAGCCGAAGGTCACGACAACGATAATTTATGTTCTGAAGCCTTCCTCCCTTGGTGACACACATATTGTGTCGCACCTGTTGTGTGTATATTTCGTGTGTTTCGTTCTGTGTGCTGTTCATATATTCCGTGCACCGGAAGCGGCAGTGACGTCAGTGAACTCACTGAATTTTTGTCATCTGCTTCTGGTGCTACACTGGCCTAGACGGCATTCCGTATCGAGCTGTCAGCGAGAAAGGAGCACACAAATCTCCACCTCTACGGGGTCGACCCAAGCAGACACCTGACAGTGACAAGACCTTCAACTACCGACCATTCCTCTCAGCCCCTGGCAGTACCAACTCTACCCGGCGTGTGCTGCTAGAGAAGACCCACCGAACGAGACAGCCCCCGGCGCGTTGCAGGAGCGGGCAACACCACCGAACGAGACAGCCCCCGGCGTGTTGCAGGAGCGGGCAACAGCACCGAACAAGACACGTGTTGCAGGAGCGGGCAACAGCACCGAACAAGACAGCCCCCGGCGTGTTGCAGGAGCGGGCAACAGCACCGAACGAGACAGCCCCCGGTGTGTTACCGGAGCAGGCAACAGTACCGAACGAGACAGCCCCCGGTGTGTTACCGGAGCAGGCAACAGTACCGAACGAGACAGCCCCCGGTGTGTTACCGGAGCGGCAACAGCACCGAACGAGACAGCCCCCGGTGTGTTACCGGAGCGGGTACCGAACGAGACAGCCCCCGGTGTGTTACCGGAGCAGGAACGAGACAGCCCCCGGTGTGTTACCGAACGAGACAGCCCCCGGTGTGTTACCGGAGCAGGCAACAGTACCGAACGAGACAGCCCCCGGTGTGTTACCGGAGCGGGCAACAGCACCGAACGAGACAGCCCCCGGTGTGTTACCGGAGCAGGCAACAGTACCGAACGAGACAGCCCCCGGTGTGTTACCGGAGCGGGCAACAGCACCGAACGAGACAGCCCCCTGTGTTACCGGAGCGGGCAACAGCACCGAACGAGACAGCCCCCGGTGTGTTACCGGAGCAGGCAACAGCACCGAACGAGACAGCCCCCGGTGTGTTACCGGAGCAGGCAACAGCACCGAACGAGACAGCCCCCGGTGTGTTACCGGAGCGGGCAACAGCACCGAACGAGACAGCCCCCGGTGTGTTACCGGAGCAGGCAACACCATCTTTACCACCAGTTAAGTGGTCAGTTAACCCTTTCACCGCCAGCCATCTTTGAGCCAAAAATGTCCATTAAACGTATTTGGCTACATAAAAGTTTTCGGCTGCAATATTGTGGGATTTCTCTGTGATACATTTAGAATGGGGTTAATCCTTACTACCCAAATTCAGGAACACAATATCATTGAATAACAGACCCTGATTTCAAGAGTTTTAATGACATGCAAAAATGCGACAGCGGTGAATGGCTTTCATTGTGGTGCAAAAGACTGCTGAAATACATTAAAAAGCAAAACCCCCTTTTTATATTTCTGCAGTCATTGTTTGATACAAGTTATTAGTTTTTGCGGTGAAAGGGTTAATATGTTGTCACTGTGTGTGTAGTGAGTGTGTGGAAGCCACCTGGGTTAGTTTTATCTAGGTATGCCAGGAAATACAACACACACACCACATAACATTTGAAGCGCTTCTGTCACGCGGTTCGGGAGATATCCTTGGGACAGACAGAGAAAAAAAGAAAAGAAAGAAAGTAACAAACGCCGCTCACCGCAGTGTGACGGACAATAAAGAAAGTGAGAAGATTGGAACCCACAGCTCTTGCCTTCAATTATGAGAGACTGCTGCACCCACTGCTCCACGTGGAAACGGGGACACATAGGGACGGGGACACATAGGGACGGGGGCACATGGCACCGATCCCTCTGTGACCTGGTGTCAGTAGTGAGGTAATGCTGACGTGTCGCTGACAATCTGATGCACATTGACGGAGATTCTCTGTGATATGATAAGAAAGTCATGTTATCCTAGCCAGCCAGTGTCGGAGGCCTCCTAGACACATACGCACATACAGTTCTCTAGCCTGAACGGCTGTTGCCTTTTACTGCCCTGCCTTCTTAATAAAACTGATTTTGTTTTGTTCAGGTGAGATGGCCCTCTCTGACTCTGTCTGACTTTCTGTCTCTCTGTCTATTTCTCTCTCTCTCTCTTCTCTCTCTCTCTCTCTCTCTCTCTCTCTCTCTCTCTCTCCGCTCTCTCTGTGTCTCTCTCCCCCCCCCTCTCTCTCTCTCTCTCTCTCTCCCATCTGTCTCTAGCCAGGCTGGAACTGTTTTGGGGGGAAATGTCAGGGGAGGGAATGGTGTGTGTGTGTGTGGTGCAAACTGTTGGTAATACTAATTATAGTTAAATAATCGTCGGTGAAATTCAAGAACCTGGTATCTCAACACTCTCATTTCCCCCGCCACCTTCCACCTCTCTCTGTCTCTAACGACTTTCTATCTGGGGTAAATGTGGTTGTGGGGGGAAGGGGGGGGTAAGTCCCAAATTCAGATCTAGTTAAGGACAAAAACCTCGTATCTTCGTTCTTTTCAAGTATTAAAACAAAGTAATTTTAACAAAATGTGGGTAAACTGCAATGCCTCGAACAACATAATTCATTGGTCATAGTTAATAATTGTGGTAACGCGGTTAATTTAAAGTCAAATATTATTTTTCAAAACTACCAAAATTGAGATACAGGTTTTTGAATTTCATTGACGATATATTTTTCATTTCCAGAGAGCAAGGAAGTGTCATCAGCTGGGTTCACTGATGTCCATGAGTGGACAACACAAAACGGTGCTGGCGCCATGTTTCGGTCTCATCTTCCTCCTCCTCTCTGTTGCCACGACGATGGGGTAGGTGAACTCAGAAAGAGAGTGGACATGGCCTGAGTGTTGAAGAATGGTACTGATCCCCACATCCCTCTCTCTCCTGTATTATGATCGCGTAGCATCATCCCCGTCTCTGTGTGTCCCAATTTCATATAATGTACGTGTCCCCGTCTCTATGTGTCCCCAATTTCATATCTATGTACGTGTCCCCGTCTCTGTGTGTCCCCAATTTCATCTCTATGTACATGTCCCCGTCTCTATGTGTCCCCAATTTCTCTCTATGTGTGTCCCCGTCTCTATGTGTCCCCAATTTCATCTCTATTTTTCCCCGTACGTGTGTCCCCGTCTCTATGTACGTGTCCCTGTCTATGTGTCCCCGATTTCATCTCTTGTTACGTGTCCCCGTCTCTATGTGTCCCCCGTCATCTCTGTGTCCCCGTCTGTGTGTCCCCAATTTCATCTCTATGTACATGTCCCCGTCTCTATGTGTCCCCAATTTCATATATGTACGTGTCCCCGTCTCTCTGTGTCCCCGTCTTATAAAATTATGCCTCTGTCTCTTCGTTTACCCCAACCCAAACCCTATCATCTCAAACGCAGACAGGGACATTCACATGCAGACAGACAGAAAGAGATAGAGACGGACAGACAGATGGACAGATCCAGACCAAAACAGGCAGACAGACAGAGCAGACAGCAGCAACAGAGAAAGACAGACAGACAGAGATTGAGACAGGCATACAGATATAGAGACAGAGACAGACAGAGACATCTATGCAAATATATAGAGGCAGAGAGGAAAACATTTTCAGATTATTGCTGCGTAGGACCAAATCAGCCTAGAACTATTGGGACTTGAAAAGTTTGGTTTCGGGCTGTCAAAAGTGTCAGACTGTTGAAAGAAAAGTCTTCTTTTTTGGGGTTGCAATAAATCAAGATGTAAAGTTAAGAATATTTTATAGATGTGGAGCGCGTGGTACGGTTAAGATGCCGATCAACACCCCCACCCCCCTCAACGTCTTGGTTCATCGCGGTTTTTTTACCAGTCTCGCCTTTATGTTCTACTATTAGCCAAATGATGCATATATTTTTAATTGCTTAAAAGGGTGAAAATTAATTAACTTTAAATATAGCAAGCGAATGATGGTTATGCGCTCAATCTGAATTAATTAAGAAAGGCAATTAAGACTGTAAAATCAACAACCCAGAAAGAACCGAGAAAATGGAGGGGTGTGTGTGTGTTGATCCGCACCTTTACCTATGATTCACCGGAAACGATATACTTTGACCTTCGAACCGGAAGTAAAAAACACACACTGATGCATAATGTTTGTAACCCGAACTCCTGAAGAAAAAACCGTTGGGTTTTGAAAGCTTGAAACAATGGTGTTCATGTGTTTACTTTGAGAATTATAATGTTTGCATGGTTCAATTTTAGATCATCTGAAATACGAAGCGAAAGCAGAAGAGCAAGCACGGGTGGATCGGTTAATCTGAACAATCAAACCATTGTTGACATTCTCAATGGATACAGAGCTCGAGTCGACCCTCCAGCCTCCAACATGATGACAATGGTAATGGTAGTAGGCCTATACATGTAGGCATAGTGTTTTTAAAAAGTGGTGTGTGTGTGTGTGTGTGTGTGTGTGTGTGTGTGTGTGTGTGTGTGTGTGTGTGTGTGTGTGTGTGTGTGTGTGTGTGTGTGTGTGTGTGTGTGTGTGTGTGTGTGTGTGTGTGTGTGTGTGAATGAGAGAGTGTGTGGGTGTGAAAGACTTCAGACTGCAGACTTCAGATGTTTAATCCAATAAGGCCAAAGCCCCATATGAATGAGGGGCGGTACAATATTTTACAATACAATGGAATTTAAAGACATGCATCGGTGGTACAAATATGATAGAAAATAATATGAACATTCATGATAACAGACATTCTCTTAACTGTAAAGCTTTAAACAAATATACAGTGAGATTACGAACAGTTCTTTTTCCAGTACAAGCCATCAGCAAACAAAATCTAAACAAGCATGCATTTACATAATATTTTTTATGTATATATCTTTTACGGAGGTCATTCAAAACAGGACATGTAGGACAAAATGAATCTCATCCTCATTTGAGTTCTTACACAAAGGACATAAAAGCTCATTACCATTTACCGTTCTATAACGATAAGAAATGTTCGTTAATTGGGGATATACCTAGTCTAAATTTAGCCATGGCGTAACGTGTTTTGTCCAAATTTAAAGTAAGATAAGTTTTAACTATATGGTCAGAATTATAACCTATCTTAAATCTGTCACTAGTCCCAATGTGATTATTCCAGTTTTGCCATCGACAATCAATTAATCTTTGGCGGAGACATTTTACAAATACACTTTCATGACCAACTCCCTGGTATTCCCAGACATATCCAAAACCAAGCTCATAAAGAAAGAAACGTGTGTTGGACACCCAGTTACATTTTCCACGAACATCTAAGTCACATAACATATTGTATGATCTCCTTGGTAAACGATCCGCATTCATTTTTAATAGCTTCAACCAATAACGAATACACCTTATCGCCGAATTTATATACATTGGAAATCTATTACATATACTAAATCATTTGGGGTATTCCCAGAACTATTTTAAGAAATATTTTAAACAAATGAACAGATTCACAGTAAGAGGTCACATTTCTGTCAAGGTATTCTCTTCTCTACACACTTGAGTTTTACGGCAGCCTGAAGAGACGTGTCAGGGAAGGCTAAAAATAGAATGATTTCTATTCTTAAGATACTTAATACTTTAGATAATAATTCAATGGAGCTTTTCGTTAAGATTTGTGATATATACATTCAACCTAAATTACTTTACGGTTCTGAACTGTGGGGGGTGAAAGAGAGAGAGAGAGAGAGAGAGAGAGAGAGAGAGAGAGAGGATGAAGACGAAGAAGAAGAAAGGAAACATTACACATCCAGGGGATAGGCTATGAGAGGTGAGGATGGGCACAGAAGCAAAAGAGTATAAGAAGTGAGAATATTAGAACAGAGGAGATGGGATGGAGAGAGACTGAGGAGGGAGACAGAAAGTAGGGGGAGACAGAGAGATTGTTCCCAGGCGAAGCCGGGTACAAAATTGCTTGTGTATATTATGCAGGAATGGGATGGGCATTTGGAGGCGTCTGCTCAAGTCTACACGGATCATTGTGACTTCAATCGATACGACGCCATTATGGGGCCCGAGGGGGTGTCCCTAGGGGGGCCCGTAGGGGTGAACAAACACATGTCGACACGTGAGTACAATACTACAGGGATGGGAATTGGCCGCCAAACAGCACAATCATTTTCGCTGAAATGACATTGCCTTTCCGCCAAAAAAAGGCTTCTTCTTCTTCTTCTTGTCAGTGTGGCATCTGTCTCTGTCTCTCTGTCTGCTGTCTGTCTTATGCCTACTTGTCTGTATGTGTCTCTCCTGCCTGTCTGCCTCTCCTCCCCTCTCACTCGCTCTCTCACACACCCTCTCTCTCTCTTGTTCCCAGAGTGAATAAAAGATATGGAAATATCCCAGCAACAAGAAGTTGTTCTTTTTGTGATATCAAGAATGACATACACGTGTTTCTCAAATGCCCAATGTATACTGTCCAAAAAAAGATACGCATAACTTGTAGGCCAAGTCAAAGTTTCATCTTAATTTCAAAACTTAACAGAAAATCACACAATGCGAATTTCGTTTTGAAATTTGACATGGTGCTAGCTGAATGTATGGCGAGTGCATTCAGTCAGTTGCTATCCTTGGGTGTGAGGGCTGTCAGAACAGTAGGGTGTGACCGCCTTGAACAGCAACAAGTGCCTGGGATACTATCGGCATGGGACTCGATCAGACGGCGAATGTCTTGCTGTGGGATGATGTCCCACTCCTCCTGCTGTGCTTTCAACAACTTGCGGTGATTCACTGGCACATCTTCTCGGCCATGCACGCGTCTATCCAGTTCATCCCTGAAGTGTGTTCTTTTGGGTTCATGTCTGATGATATGGTTGGCCAGAGAATTTCGTGGAGGTGATTGTCGGTGAGCAACTGGGTGCCGAGTCGCACAGTATGAGGTCCGAGCCTTGTCCTGCAGGAACACAGCGTTAATGTCGTGCAGAAGAGGAAGGACGTGTGGACACAGAATGTCCTTAGGTAGTGCTCTGCAGTTAGGCGCCCTTGCACCAACACTAAGGGATTCCCTTTCGTAGACATTTGCGAACAAGGTGTTAACTCTGTGCTCACAAAATTGCAAGAACTTCTATCCATGCATGGCACGTGGGCATGAAAAAATCGCTTGTCTGACATTTTAGGCATTGTGTGCGCATGCGCATGAGCAGAGAGAAACATTGACAGCGATCATGACAAGGACCACTGGGTGAACACTTCTAGTAGTTTGGTGGATATGCGTGCTGCAATACAATGACGGCAACGACATTTGAAAAAGTATGCGTTTCTTTTTTTGGACAGTATATAACCAGTTCCGAGGAAAGTACATACTGAAACATTGCCAAGGTAAAAATAATATGTACATCCCTTTTCATTCTTACTTCAAAATGAAGACACAAATGTTATGAGAGATTTAGCAATGCTTATTCATTATGCATTGTTTGTAAGAGAACAAACTATGTAAACTTTACTTTCTCAATTTAAGATCATGGGTTTTGGGTCAATTTTCCTTTAATATGCTGATTTCTTGCTTTGAAGATATTAATGATTATTATTTTGATTTTTCTGCTTTTATTTCCTATGATTATTTGTGTGTATGTGTCCACATGCAGACAGGCTGGTGGCCTTTTTGCATTAACATTTCCGAGTCCCGAGTTCTTTCTCTTGTTTTCGGTTGTGTCTCTTTCTCATCCGTTTCTGTTTGTTTCGTTCTACCTCAATGTGGTTTGTCTGTCTTTCTGCCTCTTAGTTTCTGTCTCGCTGTCTTTGTCTGTCTCTCTTCCATGCTCAGTAACGTCTGTTGTCTGTCTCTCTGTCTGTCTTCTCATCTCCCCCCCCCCTCTGTCTCCCTCTCTCTCTCTTTGTATGTCTGTAGTAGTAGATTCCCTTGAAAACTAGGATAAGTATATATGAGTATAAAATGACTTCTTTTGAGTGAATGCAAAATTAACATTGAGCAATTCCAATGCTGTTTTAGGGCTTCAATTACAAAAAAAGCTTCAGCTTCCCCCCTGACCCCCACCAGGGGCCTTGCCCTCTGGATCCCCAATTGGGCCCCCCAGATCCCTGCATTTCCACTTTTTTCACTTTTCTAATTATATTCCTGGCTCAGGATAATTTACTGCTCTGTGGCAGGCACTGTCGTCTGCAAAGAGGCGGCTGGTTGAGGCAAGTTCAAACGGAAGGTCGTATAAATATAAAACAGGAAAAGGGCTGGCTCAAGCACATATGCTTGGGGGACTCCTGATTCGACAGGAATTGCCTCGGAAGTAGCTCCACCAACAACTCTCTGTTGCCTGCCTGCCAGAAAGCTTTCAATCCACTTGTTGACGGGACCTCCGATTCCATTGCGGAGGAGCTTGTGTGTAAGGAGGACGTGGGAGACTTTATCAAATGCCTTTTCAAAGTCCATTACTCAATATCTTCAGTGTTTGCTTCGGCGTGTCCCATTATCGTGCTGACAACGATGTGCTCTAGGATCTTGCATGGGATACTGGTGAGGGAGATGGGACGGTAGTTAGCTGGATTGTAGCGCTCACCCTTTTTTAACACTGGTGTTACATTGGTAAACAAAAGCTCTTGATGTGAAAAAGGCTTTCTCTACTTGGGATCAACGTTCACCTTGGTGGACAATTTGCTTTGCCCAACGGTTTTGAAAGAACGAAAAATAATACAAATGTTCATAAGTTAGTATGATAATAACGCTCTATCTCATGACAGTATTTGTATGATAATAATTGTCTATCCCGTGACATTATTTTTATTTATGTAGCGTCATCGGAATCTCCAATTCTAAAAATCTCATCGAGATCCCCTCGTATTTACGCTAAAGGACCGGCTACACGTCAACTAATATCGTACGACTGTACGATACGATTCGATCACGTCGTCCCGAAATTAGATTCACGCTTCGAGAGCACATGATCGAATCGTATCGTGCAGTCATACGATACTAGTTGACGTGTAGCCGGTCCTTAAGCCACCTTTATGCATGTGTACTAAGTGTTGGATGTTTAGAATTCGACCTGAGAGGGGCTATGGAGAAGTGGTACAATGAGAGCTTCTACTATGACTACAACAGCAGCAGCTGCCCCGGACACAACTGTGATGCTTATGTGCAGGTAACCGCTTTCCTTTCGCCAGGTAACCGCATTCGTTTCACCATGTCGCTTTCATTTCGCTTTCGTTTCACCATGTCGCTTTCGTTTCGCCAGGTAACCGCTTTCGTTTCGCCAGGTAACCGCTTTCATTTCGCCAGGTAACCGCTTTCGTTTCGCCATGTCGCTTTCGTTTTCGCTTTCGTTTCGCCAGGTAACCGCTTTCGTTTCGCCAGGTAACCGCTTTCGTTTCGCCATGTCGCTTTCATTTTGCCTTCGTTTCGCCAGGTAACCGCTTTCGTTTCGCCAGGTAACCGCTTTCGTTTCGCCAGGTCGCTTTCATTTCGCTTTCGTTTCGCCAGGTCGCTTTCATTTCGCTTTCGTTTCGCCAGGTAACCGCTTTCGTTTCGCCATGTCGCTTTCATTTCGCTTTCGTTTCGCCAGGTAACCGCTTTCTTTTACTTATTGATTCTTTCCGCGCGGAAAATCCGGATGTACTGTGTACCAGGCCTTAAGTGCATGGGGTTTCCGCGTGTAATGTGTGCACGGCCCGAAACGACCTGGATTGTGCCTATTTTTCGCAGATGGTGTGGGCTGACACGAGCAGGCTGGGCTGTGGTCTGACCTACTGCGGCTCCATTCTGCCCTGGAGAGTCGCCGTGTCTTTCTTCGTCTGCTACTACAGCCCAAAGTGAGTGTGTCCCCCCCCCCCCCCCCCCTACATTTCTCAGCTCTCTCCGCATTTTCACACTTGCCTTGAACCTTTTCAGCTAATTATCTTTGTTGAATAATCAATCGCAGTCATGATAAAGGCCATTATCTAATAGGGGGGCCCCTATGTAGTGCAGTACACACAACAGCCGCGGAGCATTTGTCACAGTCCTGGTTCATTGCGTTATTCCGTCTTGCCTTTATCTTCTACTATAATTGAATGCATGTGTTTAATTATGTAAATGGATGAAAATTAGTGTTAAGTGATAGAGGATGAAGTGCTCAATCTGCAGTAAGAAAGGCAAGAACGGAAAAATGGACAGGGACATTAAGTGTGAAAATGACCACTCTGAGACAAGTGTAGTGTTTAATACTTCAGACAAATCGCTTTCAGATGATATAAGAACCATTCTTGTAACTGTTTTCGTTTGAGAGTTATGGGCATTCACAGTTGATAGGGTGACCGTCTGCCATTTTGAGAAATCACGGTCTGAAGTTTAGCCTAGTTGAAGAAAATCCATTGACCTACTCATTTCAAAACACTTTTTGGAGTATTTAGAGACCGTAATAAAGACGACCCTTTATAAATATGAAAGATGAGATGTTAGAGAGCACGAAAATACCCATAACTCAAAATTGATAGAAAATGAGATTTTTGACTTTGCAAGCCTGTTATGAGAAACTAGCCCAGCGACTTAATGTCCCTTTCGTGGTGCTGGGCCACAAATGTCTTTTATCGTTGGTTGACATTAGCCTGTAGTAGGGGCCAACAGTAACACGAGAGCTGTACAATAGATGATTTTCTACAGTCATGGAAAATCATGGTACAGTTTTAGTCTCTTATAGAAGACTGACTCTCAAACGAGGGGAGGGAGGTGGGGTGCTTGGCCAAAATTAAAAATTGGTTAAAATTTATTCCCCTTTACTTCTTCATCAGCCAAACAAAAATCGCATGCCCCCCAAAAAAGAAGGGTGGCCTGCCTCTGGCGGCGACGCGCTCTCCAGGTGGGAGCAACCCGAATTTCACAGATACGTCTCTGTGACTATAAAGTACCAAATACCCATTATCTCACGTAGGGACACAAATGTGAATATTGCCTCCTGTTCCACAGACTTTCTTTAAAGACCCACCAGATCACGTGTCAAAATCACGGGTTTCACGGGTTTCCCCCCTCTTATAGCTGGTAAGAAATCTTGTTTTGACCAGGTTTGACTCCCATACAAATGCCCCCAAATTGAAAACGAAACATCATTTTAAAGAGCAGCCTCAATTTGAAGTTGGGGGAATTTGTATGTGGGTCACAGCTACCCGGAAAAAACAAGGGACTTAATCGTGGTGGGTCAGTGGGTCTTTAAGTCAGCACATGTATTTGCAGATTTCCTTTAACCTTCTTGACCTTGACATTTGACCTCGAATATGTCAGTTGGTCGTGGGTTTTTTTTTGGGGGGGGCATATTTGTCACATCTTCAAAGGAAAAGCGATGGAATATAGGCAACCGGACGGCAAAAAAACACACACAAAAAAGTGCATCGCCCAGCGGCTGCAAAGTCCCCTCGCAGCATCGCGGAGCTACTCCGAAATCGGAATGTGTCGGCTGTACACACAGCAGGGAGACCATTGAGAACTGAAAACAGGACGCACGCACGGACGGATGGACGGCCGGAAAGAAGTGGGACATAGCGGGCCTGTGACACAAAGGGCCTAGGGCACAGCGGGTAATGTAAAACTAAATACATCAGTGGATAGCTTGCATCTTGGCAAACTAGTATGCCAAATTTGATGATGATAGACTGAATAGTTTTTGAGAAAAACGGACGACATAGCGGGCCTGTGACACAAAGGGCCTGTAATGTAAAACTAAATACATCAGTGGATAGCTTGCATCTTGGCAAACTAGTATACCAAATTTGATGATGATAGACTGAATAGTTCCCCGAACCTTCGGCTCTGGGACTAATTAAATAATAATGCTCTGGTGACAGTTAAAATTGAAGTAAGGAAAGTTGTAGTACGAGTTACCCTTGAAGGCTTTGCCCCTTGTAAGTTAGTAGTTTGTTAATGAAGTAGTTCGACATCTGAGCTGAGAGGGGGACGCTTTTTGCTCATTTCTAGTTACCAGCCGCGAACGAAGAGAATGAAGCTGGTAATGTTTTCAGCGATTTCTGCTTGTTCTTACGTGACTATGTGACCATCTGTCTGTTTTAACACGATAACGTTTGAACGGAGGGACCTAGGACTCTCCAATTTTGCAAGCGGATAGGTACTAAGGATATCTAGGCCAAGTTCAAACATGAAGGTCATTGGTCAAAAGTCAATGTCACTGGGGTCAAAAATGCCGAGTACCTGGTTTTATAGGTCAAAGGTCAAGGTCATTGGAGCCGAAAACGTGCTCGGGGCGATAACGTTTGAATGGAGGTACCTAGGATGCTCACATTGTACATGCGAATAGGTACGTAGGATATCTAGGCCTGAAGGTAATTGGTGAAAAGTCAAAGTCACTGGGGTCAAAAATGCAGGGTAACTGATTTTCTAGGAAGTAAGAAGCAGGTAGGCAGGGTGAGGTGTGTAGGTGCATTCAAGTGAATGCTGCCCGAATAAAAAGGTCAAGTTCGAAAATGAATGTCAAAGGTCAAGGTCACTAGAGCCGAAAATGCTGCTAAAAAGCACCTCATTTTCCTTATGCCAGTATCGTTACATTTTGATTAAAATGGACCTTTTTTTCCAGAGGGCTTGGGCTCGGACAATGGCCCTACAGAACACAATCAGGCTGAAACTGAAGGACAAACAGGGAGACACGTGGCCACATCACCGCCCACGAATCGCAAACCAACAACTATGTGTTCTAATTCTCCCAGATGAAAGCGAAAGAGGAAATTTATTAATAAGAGAAAAAACTTTCGCACACAAAGTCTGTTTGTGAAGGTTTTTCGAACGCTGTTCCAATATTGTTAAATTTTGAGAAGCGGTCATTTGATTTCTGCAAGGCTATGGCTACTGATTAAAGGTTCTTCGTTTAACAACTGATTTTATGGCTTAGTTTTAAGTAATTTTAACGAATATATGTCTGTATGAGCGCGTGAGTGTGTGCGTGTCCGCCTGTGTGTGTGTGTGTTGGTGTGTGTTGGTGTGTGTGTGTGCGCGTGCGCGCGCGCGCGCGCGCGCGTGTGTGTGTGTGTGTGTGTTTTGGTGTGTGTGTGTGCACGTGCGCGCGCGTGTGTATGTAGATGACCAGCTGTCAAATTGTCAAAATCTGCAAGTTTATTGTAAAGTGATTGCTCACCTATGCTAGCATTCCAGGTTTTAGCAGATATTTTAAATTGAGACAAATTGTACCAAGGTCGACATAAATAGACCTATGCGACATAGTGGAACAACATATCCAAACTAAGACACACATGACATTTTTACAGCGCATACGGTACAAAATGTCCAAAGTTGAGACAACTTTGGACATTTTGTACCGTTTGGACTAAGTTAATTAATTGTTGTACTGCAACATCCGCGCCTTTAGAAGAACAAAAACACCCACAAGTCAACAGTATTTAGAAAGGCAAGATATTTCCCCTCTTTCAAAATGCTACCAGAGCTTGAAATTGCCACACACACACACACACACTCACTCGTCAAAAAAAGAAAGTTTCAAAAGATTGAAATAAAATGTAGGTCCTTTGTCTTTGTCATCGGTCAATCGTGAACGAGTGGTTTGCACTCCAGCTCGTAAACAAAATCAAGCACGACACACTAAAAAGTGACCAAACATTGAAAACTGTCAAAGATGCAAACGAAGCTGTAAAAGATGCAAAAAAGAAAAGCGTTCAATCACAATATATATATATATAATATAAATAAAACAGTAAACCGAACGTGTGACTGCCTTTCAAACTAACGATGTACATAATCAGACCATTGTAAGCAGTGAAAATGAAAAACAAGAAAAATGGCAAAAGGAATTTCGTAAGTAAAATTTAAAAATAATACACTTTAAGCCTAACACAAAAAACGATTTTGAATAGATACTATCCGGAATGTCATTGAAGAGGTACAATATTAATTAAGATATTATCTTTTAGAAAATGTTCACATTTGTGTATAAAAGATTATCACTTCTTGAATTAAAGGTATTGAAACATTTATTAAAACACACAGTATTAAAAAAAATCGTTAATAAAAAGCGTACATAAAAACATAAATGTCAACAGATTTTACGAACCCAAAGACAGAATTTTAAAGGTGTAAAAGCTTTTTTATTTTTACATTTACTAAATGATTCAGCTTATCCGTTGTTGTTATTGTCGCACCCTGGCTTAAAGACTCCAGGGATCATCCCAACAGCCGAAGCATTTTAACACTATGGTACAAAATGCACCAGCTAGGGACGTGACCGATTTGATTACCCCGCCACGTGGGCAGACACACTCCGACTTCGGAGGAGCTTATCCGTTGGATAACGCAATTACGCAAATATTCGTTATGGTACGTCTACACGATTCGCCAATCTTTGACGCACGTTAACATATATCTTGACTTTAATTAGACAAACGATGTAGCAGCAGCAAGCCCACTGTGATCCTGCAGTGGATCCGCCTCACTGTGGTCTGGGTGGCAACGACCAAGCAGACAGGCTCTCCAAAACAAGGCAGCACAGTGGAACAACCTCCACACCCCATGTCCTTTGGAGAGGCAAAGACAATACCTCGGGGCCACTTCAGAGCAGAATGGAGGGAACGTCTGCACCTGGACGCTGGAGAGGATAGCATCCACCAGCTGAATCATGGACTACTTCAGAGCGGAAAGGATGGAACGTCTGCACCTGGACACTGGAGAGGACAGCATCCACCAGCTGAATCATGGACCACTTCAGAGCGGAAAGGATGGAACGTCTGTACCTGGACACTGGAGAGGACAGCATCCACCAGCTGAATCATGGACCACTTCAGAGCGGAAAGGATGGAACGTCTGTACCTGGACACTGGAGAGGACAGCATCCACCAGCTGAATCATGGACCACTTCAGAGCGGAAAGGATGGAACGTCTGCACCTGGACACTGGAGAGGATAGCATCCACCAGCTGAATCATGGACCACTTCAGAGCGGAAAGGATGGAACGTCTGTACCTGGACACTGGAGAGGACGGCAACCACCAACTGAATCATGGGCCGCTACAGAGTGGAATGGAGGGAACGTCTACACCTGGACACTGGAGAGGACAGCATCCACCAGCTGAATCATGGACCACTTCAGAGCGGAAAGGATGGAACGTCTGCACCTGGACACTGGAGAGGACAGCATCCACCAGCTGAATCATGGGCCGCTTCAGAGTGGAAAGGAGGGAACGTCTGCACCTGGACACTGGAGAGGACAGCATCCACCAGCTGAATCATGGACCACTTCAGAGCGGAAAGGATGGAACGTCTGTACCTGGACACTGGAGAGGACAGCATCCACCAGCTGAATCATGGACCACTTCAGAGCGGAAAGGATGGAACGTCTGCACCTGGACACTGGAGAGGACAGCATCCACCAGCTGAATCATGGGCCATTTCGTGCCCAGCAAGTCGTCATCATCTTCAGACTCGGAACAGGCGCTACTACCAACTCCCCCCATCTCTATCGTCTGAATATTTCCCACACAGACGAATGCCCGTGTGGTACGGGTTCACAGACCCCCAGCCCACATACTGCAGGACTGCCCTCTCTTCCCCACACCCAGATGCGAACTCTGGCCCAGGTCTGTGACGCTCCAAGACGAGCTGTGGTGTCCTGTAGCAGCGCTGCAGTCAACGGCCCCCTTCCTCCACCAGACCGGACTAAACATTTAGCATGGCGGGAACAAGAAGAAGAAGAAGAGAATAAACAAGTAATAGCCTAGAAGAAGTCTGGTTAAAATGCGTTAAATGATACCTCGTAAGAAACGAAAAAAACGTTTTTCTCCTATCATTTTCGATTGGTAATTAACCAAATTGTGTTATTAAGACCACAGCATTGTCCAATTGACATTGTCAACGTTCTTTGTCCAATAATAAAGGCATGTGATAGTCTTATATATTTTTGAACAGTTGAAAATGACACCACATCAGCGCTTTTTTCCCCTCAGTAACACGCGATTTGACGCACTTGACAGTATGTTATTCATGTAAATTGTTCATCCCATGCCAACACGTCTTATGTACAAGAAATCACAATGGTCACATGCACAAAATCCAAACACATACACAAATAAGAGAGAGGGACGGAGAGAGAGAGAGAGAGAGAGAGAGAGAGAGAGAGAGAGAGAGAGAGATAAATACAAAATACGAATGTTTTATTGATGGTAAAAAGGATAAGCTACAATATCTTCTTTACACCTTGCCCTCTCACACATTCATACCATGCATCAAGCAAAGAAAATTTGACATAAAACAAGTCAAGAAAATGGAAAAAAAAGTGGAGGGAGAGAGAGAGAGGGAGGGAGAGAGAGAGAGGGAGAGAGAGAGAGAGAGAAGAAGGGAGAGAGGAGAGAGAGAGAGAGATTGCAAAAAATGGATTTCTAAAATTCATATCACATCAGGTTTTCAGTCGAATACCAGTCTGCGTGTTTGACAGTCACCGCAGATTGTCAACAGATTTCTGAATCGAGACTCATCATCGAAACTTAACAAATAGGGCAAAATAAAGGGTGGGAGGGGGGTGTCTGCGTAGAACTACGTAGTGCAATACTACATATAATAGGCATGTTACATTGCAGTGGATTTAAATATTTGAAAAGCTTCCAACAACTCATCACGAAGGATGATCAATTTATAGGAAAGCCTTAAAGTGTTCAAAAATGGAATTCAAAATGACTAAATAATTGGGGGTGATTGTCCACAGAATTCAATGCTAATTATTATGAATTTTTCACTATCAGCGATCGAGTCTTTTATCCGAATCTCGATGATAAACGCAACTGTTGTTGTTGGTGGTGGTTTACCCTGGCTAAAAGACTCCAGTGATCATCCCAACAGCCGAAGCACTTGAACACTATGGTACAAATGCATCAGCTAGGGATGAGAACATTACGTGTGTGACCGTTTTTGATTACCCCGCCACGTGGGCAGCCACACTCCGACTTCGGAGGATATAAAAGCAACTGCTAAGCCTGTTCTGTGTCATGGGCCCTGTACACGTGAACCTTTTTCATTATTTCCCCATGGCAATTCCATAGTGAAAGAGTGAAACATGTTCACGTGTGCAGAGAGACCTTTATTAACACAACTGGTTCTGTGACATCAGCCGCTGATTTCAGGTTATCTAACACGAGACATTACTTCAAAAGGAGGTCATCTCTTTTTGCGGATTAGCCATGACCTCATCAGCGACCTTTGAACTTTCGCCTTTCACCTGAAATGTGGTGACCTTATCCGAGTTAAGCGCCACCTGTCGGCGGACTCTGTCCTTCAATTCTCGAATCAGCAAGGTGGAAGAGTTGTCCTTCTTTCCTTCCTCTACCTCATCTATTCCTTCTTTCTCTCCTTCGTTGTTACAATCTTCAGACCTCTTCTTCTCTGCGTCTTCCGCGTAAAGGCTCATGTTCTTGTCACCAGCAGACTCATCATTGAAATCCATCCTTCGGCTGTGAACATCTTCAGAGGCAGTGCTGGAATCTCTGCTAAAATCAAATGGCGAAGTATCCATTTTCTTCTTCGCTAGCTGGAGATTAATGACGGTAATTTGCGGACCTTTGCCGTCATCCACAGACTGCGTATTGCTCTGAGAATCTTCAGGAGTTATGCTGTTAAAATCTGGAGGGTTTTCTGAGCTGAAGCTACTGAAGTTTGAGGGCATTTCTTGAAAACTCGAAGAAGCGACGCCGCTAAAATCTTGAGGCATTTCGTCGACCTGGACGCTGAAACGAACCTTCTTTGCGTAGTCTGGTTCGGGTTCTTCCATGAACTCTTCGTCAGCATCGTCGTCGTCTTCATTCTCGCCGTGGTGGTGTGATCGGTGCATGGGAGGGGTGGAGGGTCTTACCAGTCGGCCCAGCTTGGATCCATAATCATCTTCTTCCTCCTCTTTCTCTCCATTATGGGAAAGCGAGTTGGGGTTCGATTCTTCTCCTCCAGTCATGAGATGTTGATGCAGCACTGCAGCTAACCTATGAGCAGGGTCGTTGTGTCCTGTATCGCTGTTTTCCTCTTTCGGAGATGTCGAGGCTCGTTCTGCGACATTCTTATCTTCAGCAAAACCTATCCTTGTCGTATCGTTCTCTGCGTTAGCTAGGGTCGTCCTGGCGGCGTTGTCCTTGACATTGAGCACGTGCAGGTCACGAGGTGATGGGTCACGAAGTTCAAGGGCGTTGTTGTTAGCCTTTTCAACGTTTTCACGAACGCTCTCGGCACGACCATCTTCCCCGATCCGAGACGAAGCTCGTTCAGGACCTCCGTCAAGCGCATCCAACCCAGCATCCGTGAAAACGACGTCATCCGGCGAAGTGACGTCAACCACCTCTCCCTCTCTTGCGTCATCATGCTCCTCCGATGACGTCACAAGGCCGCGAAGCACGGCGGCGAGATAGGCGGAACCTATCAGACCGTCGCTTCTTCTTTCCTTCTCCGCTACGTCGCGAGTCAGGGCCGGGGAAGAGCTAGAACTTTCTCCTTCTTCCCCTCCGTTCTCTCTATCACTGGGAACCCCGCTGTCCGCGTCATGGAAACGACCAGCCACGTGACCTTTCATCCCTCCAACCCCTTCCTTCTCCTTGTCTCCTCCCCCTCTCTCTCTTTCTCCCTCCTCTTCACCGTCGTCCGTGTGGGAGCGGGGGGTGAGGCGAGGGAGAGGCTCGTGGATATTTCCACCATCGTCATCATCATCATCTCTGAAGATTGGGTTGGTAACCCCTGCGTCCTCCTCGATGTCGAGGCCTTGCTGAGAGCGGGGAGAGTGGGAGAGGGAGAGGGGGAGGATGAGGGCGGTGGAGTCAGAGTCTGCTTTGCTGCTGTTGTGATGATGGGGGTAGTGGTGGTGGTTGCCCGTTTCTGCCTGCACGTAAATGTCGCTGGTGCTGGACAGGTGTTGCATCAGCCGCTGCTGACGCTTGTATCTGCAACAGAACCAACCCAACCAATGCATATTTTATCTTGATCCCCCTTGACTGGGGCAGTGGGTGGATGCCTCGTACCTCCATACGGGGAGCTGGACGACCCCCCCCCTCCACCCCACCCCACCCTCCACCCCACCCCACCCCTCCATCCACGAGTCCGACACCGGGGTGTCTTTCGTACAAATAAATCTCCCATCTCCTGGATGTTCTGTGCTTGTAACTTCTTCTTATATGTCACCCTCTTTGACTGCCTTTTCCCCTTAGCTTTCTGTCATCTAGTATAATCTTTCTGACTTATTGGCCCATTCTCCTGCCTTTATTAAAAATTAATCTTCCAAATAATATTCTTTGAGCTCCTCCAAAATCGGAATGTGTCGGCTGTACGCAGCGGGGAGACCAGCACAAGCTGAAAACCGGACACGTACGTACCTTACCCAGTATGGCCTTATGGCCTGGGAACGCATAAGAAGAAGAAAGAAGAAGAAGACCCATTGACAAGAAATAATGATACATTATCCATGTACTTATCATAACATTCAAAAGAGACAAAAATTGATACATTATCGATGTACTTATCATAACATTTAAAAGAGACCTGTTAGATTCAATCTGAGGAAATGGCCAAGAGGTGATCGTTTCGGACTTGAGACAGTGGGGAGCTGAGACACTTTTTATTTCTGAATAAACGGAGAAGAGACAAAAATAAAAAGGGTTAACTGTGGCAACGCCGCACGGTGAACAAGAGGCGGAACGGGAGCCGGAGAGGGAAAAGGCACACAAGCTGGTTAACAATCAGACACAACTAGAGCGTGGAACGCTAGATTTACCATCCGCGCGGCAGCGTTTTCGGACCCAGTGACCTTGCAGGAACATAAACAACACACAACACAGAACACACTAGTAAGCCTCGTGTTGGTGTACTGTGTGGGTGAAGGGTCATAAAGGCGAACTTGGCACATTCTTTTTTTTTTAGAATGATGCTTTATTTGCCTCCCTTTGGCTCTGATCCACGCATTGCTAGATGATTGGTATCGTAATCAACTTTGGTGAAGGGGAGTTAATAAGAAATTGAACAAACCTTTGTTCAATGTAGTCATATAAGAAAGAAAGCAAGTATACGCCATAATCCTATCCAAATACACATCAATTGACAACCATTGACAAATGTTCCAAGGGAGGGGGGGGGGGGGGGGGGGGGGGTATTTGTGTGCGTGGGGAGACAAAAACGGTGTTAGCAAGACCGGATGTTGCGGATAGAATGGATGGGAGGGGATGGTGTAAGGGGAGGGGAGACATCACACCCACACAAGCAAGCAGTCGGTTCCTTTACAATTACTAGCAAAACTCCATCACTAAATGCTCACAAAACTGCGTTCAATGACATTAGAGAATGTTAAACAATTTGAATCTAGGTTTTTTTGGTGTTGCCTTTTAGCTAAGAAAAGGTAAAATACGAAACAGAATGAAAATTGTCAAGCTGTTTCGTCAAAGTTTAAGCTGTCAAGCAAGCTTAGGCCTATTATTCCACAAAAACGTACACGAATATCCTCTATAAAAACAACAAATAAGTCTAAAAACCCTGCAAAATGTAAAAATTAAAATCGTCTATCGATTCAATAAAATGAAGAACACAGTATTCAAAATGAGGAGGCACCCCGTTACTTTATCACTCAGGTCTAAAACGTAAGGTGCTGAACTTAACACTTTCACCGCCAGCCATAGTTTAGCCACAAATGCCCATTACAATGACTTGGGTATAGAACAAAATCCATCTGCAGTATTGGGGATTCTTCTGTGACATATATAAAACGAGATATGGCTAAAAATAGATTTTCGGTTTTCAAGGTCGTACGTCAAGGTCAAGGTCACGACGGCAAAATGGTTTGCGCGGATCTCTTCCTATTAAGGTGGCACACCTTCACACAAAATTTGACGCGATTCGGTCAAGCGGTTCGGGAGATATCCTTGGGACAGGCAGAAAAAGAAAAAAACAACAACAACAAACAAACAGACAAACCAGCCCATCGCAATAGTCCGATCACCTTTGGTGACGGACTAATAAGGTCTATCCTTACTTCCCAAAACTAAGCACAATAGGGTCTTTGGATAATAGACCCCAATTTGGTGCCTTTTTAGTGACATAGGTGTTAAATCACTGTGGTGCTAAAATGCGACTTTGTCGGTGAAAGGAATTTAACAAATTAGGCCCAATGTTCATCAAAGTTGATTGTATTTGGGGATAACTGGAACATTCTGCAGTTGATGCTTTCTTACAGACAATTTTTGTGCACTGTTTATAATCCGTTTGGTGCCTATCGCTGCCTAGTCTTTGCGCTCTGTCACTAATCAATTTTGGCTCATTATCTTTACTCTTGATGGAGCCAAGCGAGGTGAAAAGGCTTACCCGTTTTGGCATCAATCTGCGAAACAGGTTCACGATAAATGTCAGACACATTATTACATTTCAGTGGGGGTAGGAAAGATGATGTAGAAACATAAAGAGAAACAGTCAGAACAAATCGATGGCTTGGGGTCAAAACGGACTATCTTTAGATAGTCCATTGACGTATTATTGGATTTATTACAAAAACTAATAACTTGTATCAAACAATGACTGCAGAAATATAAAAAGGGGGTTTTGCTTTTGATATTTCAGCAGACGTTTCTTTACACAAGTTATTAGTTTTCGTAATAAGTTCAATATTATGTCAATGGATTATCTAAAGATAGTCCGCTTTGACTCCAAGCCATCGAAAATATACAAACAGCTCTTCTTGAAACACTGAAGCTGAAAAGTATGAAGAAATGATCAGATAAACCCTATCAATAACGGAACAAAACACAATAAGAACTATAGTGGACCCTCCCTTATAAGTCCCCCCCCCCCCATTATAAGACTCCCCCCTCTCACTTAAGACCTACTTCTCTGAGACATTGACCATCTTTGTAAGTATTAAAATTACCTCCCGTATACAACTCCCTCCCATTGAAGACCTCATTTGGGATTATCGTTGAAGGTCTTATAAGGGAGGTTCCACTGTACAACAATTAGGCCTAGAAGAAAACAACAACAGTAGCAAAGTTAGGCCTACAGAGCCGCACCCTCCCCCCCCCCCCCCCCCCCTGCCGCCTTATCATCATCAACAACAGCAGCAGCAGCAGCACAGCAACAACAAGCAACAAAAGCAACAACAACAACAAAAGCAACAACAACAAAAACAAACCCCTCAACAACAACAACAAAGCAACACAGCACAACAAAAACAACAGCACAAAACAACAACAACACAAAAGCAGCAACAACAACAACAGCACAACAACAACAACAACAAACAAAACAGCAACAAAGCACACAACAACAACACAACAAAAACAGCAACAGCAGACAACAACAACAACAACAAAACAGCAGCAACAACAACAACAGCATAACAACAAGAGCAGCAACAACAAAAACATCAGCAGCAACAACAACAGCAACAATAACATTGAAAAACACAAACCAAAAAAAGAACAAAAAACCGCACCCAAACGACCAACTGTAAACAAACCAGCCCCTCTGTTCATAAACCATAGCAACCAGAGTCCCCTGCCAAATGGCTTATTCGAAACGAAATGAAAACAGACACGCAGGTGGGGGGTTTGGGTTGTTGTTTTTTCTCAGAGAAAATCGCAATAATGCACACACACACACTTGACAGTTTACTCTCGCGAATGCAAAGTAGAAGCAAACATTCTTGCATACAGTTTACACGAAAATCTGTTAACCATCGTTTTTATTTGACTATAAGTAGCAACTAAAGAGAAATTTAAAAAAAAGAAGCAAACACACCACTACCAGCATACGTTTTTTATACATGCACACACACACGCGCACGCACGTACGCATGCACGCACACACACACACAAAACACACACGCACACATACACAACACAACACACACGCACATATAAACACAACACAACACAACACACACACACACATATATACACACACACGCACGCACGCACACGCACACACACACAAAACACACACGCACACGCACACATACACAACACAACACACACGCACATACATACACAACACAACACACACACACACACACATATATACACAGACACACACACGCACGCACGCACACACACGCACGCACACACACACGCGCGCACGCGCAGCACACGCACGCACACACGCACACACACACACACACACACACACACACCAAAAAAAAGAAGATATTAAAGTATTTTTGACTTTGACACGTTTTCGTAGAACTAAGTCGACGAAAATAACACCGACCGTTTGTGCAGCTTATAGACGACGATGAGGCAGACGATGAAAGCGACGAGGAGAAGAGAAGCGATGACGATAAGGGCGATGACATGAGGAGGGAAGTCGTCATCGCTCGTCGCCCCTTGGCTAGGGGTGGGGGTAGAGGAGGGACGGTAGGAGGAAAACAGTGCCTCGATTTCTGGTCTCTTCTCCTCTGTCAGTCTGTGGACAGTACAGAGCAATGGAGGCACGCATGGATGAACGCGAACTGACACGTGCACAGGTGCAGGAATAGTATGGGGCCACTGTGACATGCAGTATGCACATAAATTATGCACAGAGAGAGAGAGAGTAAAACATTCATAGTAATTAAAAAAAACAAAAATTGAAACAGACTACAGCGTCACTGACCAAAGTGTACCACACAATCAAATTACAGTGGAACCTCCCTAACAGACCTCCCATTATAAGACTCCCTCCCATATAAGACCTACTTCTCTGAGACATTACCGTTCTTTGTAATATTACAATTACCTCCCTTATAAGACCTCATTTTGGATGATTTTTGAAGGTCGTATAGAGATAGTAGGGTTTTACGCCCTCTTCGGCCTTTCGGCCATGTGGGGCATTTGTAAATACAAAGATGGTGGGAACAAAACTGGAGTCAATGCCCGGAGGCAGTGCTAAACCAGTAAAGTCCCGATATTTTAAGGCAGCGATTTAATGCTCCAAAAAAATTGATGATTTTGACAAAAAAACAGATGCTTGTGGCAAAAGAAAAGACCATCTAACCCTAACCCTATCCCTAACCCTAACCCTAACCACGGAAAGAACCAAGAAATGGAGCAGGAGGGTGTAAATCTACATATTTGCCGATAAATCGATGTACAAAGCCACGCACTTATACTATTTCTTTGCTGGAACCATTCCTTTTTTTGGTTGATAAATTTTAAGTCATTTTTTAATAATACAGATATGTGTAGCAGTAACCATGCCTCGGTTAAACCTCATCGGCTATGGTACCGCC
This sequence comes from Phymorhynchus buccinoides, assembly GCA_017654935.2. Taxonomy (NCBI): domain Eukaryota; kingdom Metazoa; phylum Mollusca; class Gastropoda; order Neogastropoda; family Raphitomidae; genus Phymorhynchus; species Phymorhynchus buccinoides. The sequence goes on from CM065690.1 coordinate 7,004,999, forward strand.
ACAAGAAGGTCTTATAAGGGAGGTTCTACTATATATAGGGGAAGACGGGGTAAAAAGCGCATGGGCGGGTAAGAAGCCCACCCCAATTATCTCATGAACTAAAGAAAATTTCAGTCAAATTTGCCCATGAGACGAATGCTAGACATTAACGCTCGTCTCATGGGCAAAATGAGACTGAAATTTCCTTCATTTCATGAGATAATTGGGGTGGGCTTCTTACCCGCCCATGCGCTTTTTACCCCGTCTTCCCCTATGTCTCACGCATGAAAGAAGAATGGCCCTAGTGCGCTTTTGAAGGGTACTTATTTCACGGTAGGTACGTATTTCTCATGATTTTTTAAGGTCTGTATATACATGTGCAGAGTGACGTCGAGACCTATACTCATTTTCTATGCACATGCTGTCTTCTTGCTGTAGACCTATGAGCTATCAACACGTATGTTGTGTTTATTGTTGCAAGGCGCATTTGCATTTATTCATTAGCTTATTATTTACATTCTTTTACTTATTTCTGTACTTACTGACTTATTTATGTTCGACATGAATTACGGGTGGGCGAAGGGTAGGGAAGGGTGGGGACGGGCAGGGATGGGAATGGGGAGGGTAGAAACTTTGTGTATGGGTCGATGGCCTTCACAAATAAACATGTGTCAGTGTCAGTGTCTCCCTCCCTCTCTCTCTCTCTTAAGCTGAAGACAGACTATGCAACTGCCTCATATGACTCGATCAGGTCGTGACGTAGACCAAATTTTGTTTCCCGCACAGAAGAGGTCACAAGCCATCTGACTCGATCAGACTCGATCAGTGAAATTTAGAACCCGCCCTATTCGGCCCTGTGTGACCTGACTGGGCCCGACTGAGTCAGACTGATCAAGCAGGATGGTATGCAAATGAGGTGAAATGTCACGACCTGATCGAGTCATATCGCATAGTCTGACAGTCGCATAGTCTGTCTCCAGCTTTACACGTACACACGCAAACAAATCATTGTCAAAAGGAGAATGAGGGTAATCTCCCTTACTTGAGCAGCTGATGACGTGGCACCATTTCCTGTGTGGTGACGTCAGTGGCTGAGATCACCACTTCGGAACTGAAAATGATAATAATAACTAGAGGGTTTATGTTTGCCTTTGAGAGCAAACATGACATGATTATCCCTTAAAACAGTCGTTTGCAAGTCATTCAAAATTAAAATGTGGCAAAATTTCGCTTTGGCAAAATTTCGTTTTCAAGTTATTGAAGATTAAAAGTTTGCCATTTTGGGCCATATTTCGGTCAAATCTCGGCCAATCGGTTTAATACTGGAAATTGCGCATCCGAATAGTGTCCTACAATTTTCCTGCAAATTTCATAGAAATCGGGTGAAAAATTTAAATTCCCATAAATGGAACTAAGTGAAAGTGACACAACCCTATTTACATCAATTTGAATACCTTCCAAACTATTTAACGTATCACCAAACGCATTTCAGACCTGGGCCAACATAAGGGTTACAATATCCAGTAGTTTGTTTTGCGACGTCTCTTCCGGTTTTGGCTATTCCGTGAGCGAAATGAAAGCTGCACGTTCCTAGCTGGAGCACTTCCGGTTCATACTTCCTGTTCGAGTTTGTACCGGAAGTATTGGAAATATAATTTGTAGTAAATTCGGAAAATAAGAACGAATTTTGCTCAGCCGGTTTATTTTTAGATATTCAAGATTGTCTGTGTATCTTTAAAGACCCCGTGACGCGCCACGGTTGCGTCCCTTGTTTTTTTTCTGGGTCGCTGTGACCCACATTCGAATTTCCCAATTTTCAAATTGAGGCTGCTCTGATGTGTCGCTTTCAATTTGGGGTAATTTATATGGGAGTCAGATTTGGTCAAAACAGGATTTATTTCCAGTTATAAGAGGGAAAGCACGTGAATCCCGTGATTTTGACACGTGATCTGGTGGATCTTTAACGCAATGTATTATCATGCTTGTGGTTTTACGCTGTGTTTGCTTTGCATTTTTGGAGTAGGACTTTACATTGCCCCCCAAAAAAGACCACACCTACAAAAATGGCGACTTTGTAATGCTCAATTGTCTTCAATCCATTCATCCATTCTGATGATTTTGATTTATCTTTTTTATCTCATGAAATATTGGTATTTTGTATAAATATTCTAGTCACATAGACTTATCTCTGTGAAATTCGGGCTGCCTCCCATGGAGAGCGCGTCCCCGCAAGTACAGTGCTTACCCTTTTTTTTGGGGGGGGGGGGGGGGGAGGGAAAGGAGGACTAAAAAAAAAAGAAGAAAATATGTGAACAATGTGTGTCATCAATGTGTCATCAATGTGTCATCATAACTCACCCTGTTGACTCCGAGCTTAACCCAATGCCGATGACGTCCACATCCACTCCCAGAATGCCGCTCAGCCGTCTGTAATGACGTCATAATAATAATAAAACAAGGTCAAAAGTCAAGGTCGTGGTCACCACGGTTTTTATTTATAAATATTTTACCCATGAAATAAATACTCCTTTTTCCTGGTTTAAATGTTTTATTTTTCCAAATCAACATTTTCCTCATTCAAATTGTTTGCTGTTTGGGAAATATTCGCCCCTAAATGCATTCAGAGGCGTCTTGTGGCGTGCAGGAAGAACAGAAGATTCATCACTAAATATTGAGAAGTCAGGGACATTTTTTTCTAATATTTATTATTATTTATTTTTGTTTGCACGGACGGTTGTTTATATCGTCCGCCATTTTGAAAAATACGAAACTAAGTGACATGGCTTTGTATATCGATTTATCGGCAAAGATGTAGATTTACACCCTCCCGCTCTATTTCTCGGTTCTTTCCGTGTAGATTGAGCACTTAAATATCAATATTTTAAATAATAGTTGACTTATTTCTCACATGAAAGAAGAATGGTCCTAGTGTCATAGGTTACTTATTTCACAGTAGGTACTTATTTCTCATGACACCGGGTGAAAATGTCACAGAGAAAAGACTGAATTACAGAAAAGGGCACATTGACAAAACCATGCATTCAAAGTAGACAGACAGACAGGCAGGCAGACAGA
>CM065690.1:7018052-7020552 GCA_017654935.2 Phymorhynchus buccinoides
TCCCGACGTGCCACGCACGTCAGCAGTGAAGGCTGTGATGGAGTCCTGCCGCAGCTCGTTCCACTCCCTGATGGTCCTTGGGAGGAACGAGTTTGACCTGTACTTAGTGCGGCACTGGATTCGCTGGAACTGCAGGTGGTGTCCACGCCTTTGCCGAGATGGAAGAGGCACCAGCTTGGCTAGGGATAGGGATAGGGTTAGGGTTAGGGATAGGGTTAGGGATAGGGTTAGGGATAGGGTTAGGGATAGGGTTAGGGATAGGGTTAGGGATAGGGTTAGGGATAGGGTTAAGGATAGGTTAGGGATAAGGTTAGGGATAGTAAGAAAGTAACATAAAGTCACGTAGAGTGCATTAGAACCTGCAAGAATGCATAATATGCGAAATGGCAAACCCGAACTGCCAGGTTTTTTTGGAAGAGACACTCGACTTGCGCCGGCGGCTCTGATCAAAGGATTATGCGAAACGCATTATGCGAACCGGTGGGCACCCGACACATATGGGACATTAGTAGATATATATATAAAGATGGTGGGAACGATCCACGAGGCAATGCCCGGAGGCAGTGCAACACCAGCGAAGTCCCGATTTTTTAACAATACAGATGTGTATGTGGTTGATGAAATACGTGATTATTAAGTTACACTCCCTTTTCAATTGATGTCTAGCTTAAGGCTGTTCGCAGATATACGCGGGAGTTCCGCGTGGAAACCCATGCGCAATCCGTAAAAAAAAAGAAGTAAGAAATATGAAAGAGTTGTGCACATTACACGCGGAAACTCATGCGCAATCCCGTCCGCTTATTTCTTATATAAAGTGTATGGGGTTTCCGCACGGAAGTTACGGATTGCGGATCTGATTATGTGTGTGTGTGTGTGTGTGTGTGTGTGTGTGTGTGTGTGTGTGTGTGTGTGTGTGTGTCCTTAGGCCGGGTTCACATTAGACGCGTAAGTTCCGTACGGAAAACCCTAAATAAGTGGAAGAAAGAAGGATAAAAGCTTACGCATTTAGGGGAAATTCGGACACGTGCGCAAATCTTTTCCCTTCTTTGTTTCACTTATTGATGGATTGCGCACAGGTTTCTGCATGGAATATCCGCTTATACGGCCATAGGCGGAAACCCGTGCGCAATCCATAAATAAGTGAAACAAAGAAGGGAACAGATTTGCGCGCGTGTCCGAATTTCCCCTATATACGTAAACTTGTATCCTTCTTTCTTCCACTTATTTAGCGTTTTCCGTACGGAACTTACGCGTCTAATGTGAACCCGGCCTAAGACGCATATAATTCTGATAGTGCCTTCTGGCTTTCTCCCTGCGAATGGAAGTACACAAGACATCCATCGCTCAAGAAACCCCTGCTCTCACACTCAGCTTACTCTTGGCCCATACAGTCCCATCACCCTAAGCGCATCTAGGCCGTGTACATATTATATACGCGAAAGTTACGCATGGAAAACCGTAAATAAGTGAAAGAAAGAAAACGCGGAAACGCGTCCGCTTAATTTTTCCTTCTTTCATTTCATTATTTACTAGGTTTCCGTGCGGAAGTTCCGCGTATGCGCACGCACACACATACGCGGAACTTCCCCGTAAATAAGTAAAAGAAAGAAGGAAAAAAAATAAGCGCACGCGCTTCCGTGCGGAAACTCGTCCGGCTATTTTTCTTTCTTTCTTTTAATTATGTACGGATAAGCGCGTGGGTTTTCCGCGTCTAATATGAACGCAGCCTAAGGCTGTGTACAGATATGTGACCCAGCACCACGAAAGGGACATTAAGTCGCTGGGTTAGTTTCTCACAACAGGCTTGCAAAGTCAAAAATCTCATTTTTGTCAATTTTGAGTTATGGGTATTTTCCTGTTCTCAAACAACTTATCTTTCAAATTCATAAAGGATAATCTTTAATAGGGTCTCTCAATGGTTGTATAGGCGTTTTAAAACGAGTAGGTCAATGCATTTTCTTCAGCTAGGCTAGACTTTAGACAGTGTTTTCTCAAAATGGCCGACGCTCACCCTACTAACTTTAAATGCTCATAACTCTGGAACGGAAAAAGATACAAGAATGGCTCTTGCATCATTAGAAAGAGAATGATCTGAAGTTTTCAACTGTATAAGTTTCTCGGAATGGTCAGTTTGACACTTAATGTCCCTTTCGTGGGAGTTATGCTTGGAAATACATGCGCAATCCGCTCCCAAAAAAATCTGAAAGTAAGAAATACGAAAGAGTGTGCACATTACACGTAGAAATTCATGCGCAATCCCGTCCGTTTATTTCGTATATAGTGGAATCTTCGTTATAAGACCGTCAAAAATATCGAAAAGAAGGAGTTGTAGACGGGAGGTAATTTGAACGCTTACGGTACTAAGAAGGGCAATGTTTCTGAGAAGTAGGTCTTATGTGGGAGGGAGTCTTATAAGAGGGGTCTTTGGCCGGGTTCACATTAGACACGAAAGATATGTACGGAACCCCCTAAATATGTGGAAGAAAGAAGGATAAAACTT
>CM065690.1:7028052-7030552 GCA_017654935.2 Phymorhynchus buccinoides
GACGGGGTAAAAAGCGCATGGGCGGGTAAGAAGCCCACCCCAATTATCTCATGAACTAAAGAACATTTCAGTCAAATTTGCCCATGAGACGAATGCTAGACATTAACGCTCGTCTCATGGGCAAAATGAGACTGAAATTTGCTTCATTTCATGAGATAATTGGGGTGGGCTTCTTACCCGCCTATGCGCTTTTTACCCCGTCTTCCCCTATATAAAAAAAAAGTCTGATCTACCACTTCCCTATGTCTAAACCTGAAGCATAAACCCGAAATCATCTTTCAGTTCTCAGTTTGTTTATGTCTGTTCTGTTTGTGTGTATGGCTGGAGTGATTTGTGAGTTGTTTTAATAGTTCAAAATCGTTGCGATGCGAATGAGTTAATGTACTTTGACCATTGACCCATGTGTACATCGACACATAAACAAACAAACACACACACACGCGAAACTAACAGACACAAAACCCCAACAACATCGACACAGAATGAACAGGGAAGGGAGCTCACTTTGTTGGCCAGTGTCATGTTGAGGCAGAAGTGTGGGTCGCCATGTTCGTAGTCTAACCACCGGTTGACAACCAGCTCCCCCGTCCGTTCACTGTTCAGCCTGAACGCCTCGTCTGTGTTCCCGCTCTGTACACATACAGTGGAACCTCCCTTATAAGACCTCCCATTATAAGACTCCCTCCCTTATAAGACCTCCCATTTTAAGACTCCCTCCCTTTAAGACCTCCCATTTTAAGACTCCCTCCCTTATAAGACCTCCCATTTTAAGACTCCCTCCCTTATAAGACCTCCCATTTTAAGACCCCCTCACTTATAAGACCTCCCATTTTAAGACTCCCTCCCTGATAAGACCTCCCATTTTAAGACTCCCTCCCTTTAAGACCTCCCATTTTAAGACTCCCTCCCTTATAAGACCTCCCATTTTAAGACTCCCTCCCTTATAAGACCTCCCATTTTAAGACTCCCTCCCTATTAGACCTCACATTTTAAGACTCCCTCCCTTATAAGACCTCACATTTTAAGACTCCCTCCCTTATAAGACCTCCCATTTTAAGACTCCCTCCCTTATAAGACCTCCCATTTTAAGACTCCCTCCCTTATAAGACCTCCCATTTTAAGACTCCCTCCCACATAAGACCTCCCAGTATAAAGACTCCCTCCCACATAAGACCTCCCATTATAAGACTCCGTCCCACATAAGACCTCCCATTTTAAGACTCCCTCCCACATAAGACCTCCCATTATAAGACTCCCTCCCACATAAGACCTCCCATTATAAGACTGCCTCTCTTATAAGACCTCCCATTATAAGACTCCCTCCCACATTAGACCTCCCATTATAAGACTCCCTCCCACATAAGACCTCCCACTATAAGACTCCCTCCCTTATAAGACCTCCCATTTTAAGACTCGCTCCCTTATAAGACCTCCCATTATAAGACTCCCTCCCTTATAAGACCTCCCATTATAAGACTCCCTCCCTTATAAGACCTCCCATTTTAAGACTCCCTCCCTTATAAGACCTCCCATTTTAAGACTCCCTCCCACATATTAAGGCCTTCTTCTCTTAGGCATTTCCCTTCTTTGTAAGTGTTAAAATTACCTCCCTTATAAGACCTCTCCTCGTTTAGGATTATTTCTGAAGGTCTAATAAGGGAGGTTCCACTGTAACGCTGCATCATGATTTACAACATGTGACCCAGCACCACGAAAGGGACATTAAGTCGCTGGGCTAGTTTCTCACAACAGGCTTGCAAAGTCAAAAATCTCATTTTATATCAAGTTTGGGTTATTGGTATTTTTTTGTTCTCTAACACCGTATTTTTGTTATCAATAAAGTATAATCTTTACTATGATCTCTAAGTGGTCTTATAGGTGTTTTCAAACGAGTAGGTTAATGCATTTTCTTCAGCTAGGCTAGACTTTAGACACTGTTTTCTCAAAATGGCCGACGCTCACCCTACTAACTTTAAATGGTCATAACTCTGGAACAGAAAAAAATATAGGGCCTACAAGAATGGTTCTTGTATCGTTAGAAAGAGAATTGTCTGAATTTTTCAAATGTACAATTATCTCAGACTGGCCAGTTTGACACTTAATGTCCCTTTCGTGGTGCTGGGTCACATATGTGATTAGGGCAGTGGGTGAGTGTCTCGTGCCTCCATACGGGGAGCTGGACGACCCCGCCCCCTCTACGAGTCTCTCACTGTGGGGATACCGGGGGGGGGGGGTCTTTCGTAAAAACAGTCCCCCCACAATCTTCCTCTAGTCTGCCACTCTCTTTGACTCTGCCTTTTCCCTTTGAGTTCTATCATCTACTATATTTCTGACTTATTGGCCCATTCTCCTGCCTTTTATTTTTTGTTTCTGCTCTTCAGTAAACTAGGGGGAAATAACGGTTATAGCGCTTATGCATACCCAGCTGTTCGTGTAAGAATGTGTCCAGGCTTCCTGATAAAAAGCTCAATATATTTTTCATCTCATCAGCACTTACCCA
>CM065690.1:7035552-7038052 GCA_017654935.2 Phymorhynchus buccinoides
CTATCATTCTTCTCTGGTGAAAGCCAGAAGGTACTATCATTCTTCTCTGGTGAAAGCCAGAAGGTATTATCATTCTTCACGGGTGAAAGCCAGAAGGTACTATCATTCTGTGGTGAAAGTCAGAAGGTACTATCATTCTTCTCTGGTGAAAGTCAGAAGGTACTATCATTCTTCTCTGGTGAAAGCCAGAAGGTACTATCATTCTTCTCTGGTGAAAGCCAGAAGGTACTATCATTCTTCTCTGGTGAAAGCCAGAAGGTACTATCATTCTTCTCAGGTGAAAGCCAGAAGGTACTATCATTCTTTTCAGGTGAAAGGCCAGAAGGTACTATCATTCTTCTCTGGTGAAAGCCAGAAGGTACTATCATTCTTCTCTGGTGAAAGCCAGAAGGTACTATCATTCTTCTCGGGTGAAAGACAGAAGGTACTATCATTCTTCACTGGTGAAAGCCAGAAGGTACTATCATTCTTCACGGGTGAAAGCCAGAAGGTACTATCATTCTTCTCGGGTGAAAGCCAGAAGGTACTATCATTCTTCTATGGTGAAAGACAGAAGGTACTATCATTCTTCTCTGGTGAAAGTCAGAAGGTACTATCATTCTTCACGGGTGAAAGCCAGAAGGTACTATCATTCTTCTATGGTGAAAGACAGAAGGTACTATCATTCGTCTAGGTTGAAAAGCCAGAAGGTACTATCATTCTTCTCTGGTGAAATCCAGAAGGTACTATCATTCTTCTCTGGTGAAATCCAGAAGGTACTATTATTATTCTCTGACGAAAGCCAGAAGGTATTATCATTATTCACTGGTAAAAACCAGAAGGTACTATCATTCTTTTCGGGCAAAAAGCCAGAAGGTATTATCATTCTTTTCAGGTGAAAAAAACAAACAGACACAAGTCGCCCAGAATGCTTTTGAGCAAAAGCCCAAGAATAGTCCCCCCCCCCCCCCCCCCCCCCAGCTGTTATGCTGCTCATAAAGTCATCCTGTTTAGTTAAAAGACTGAATCTGAAAATCTTAGATAAAAAAATGCACCAAGCATATCCCTATAAACCAGTTTGTCTGCATGCTCTACACAGTATTTGTAACACATTTCTTCCATCCGCTTAATTGTAAAAAACTTTCTTTGCTGAGCATTTTCATGAAATCTATTGAGTAGAAAAATGTTCTTGAATAATCCACTTAGTATCGCAAACATAAATAAATAACATCGCCAATGAGAGAAAACCTAGCAAATTCCTCTGAATACAACTGATTTAGTTACATACTACAACGTATTCTTGACTATTATTTATGACAAGTTACTTACGGTAAACTAACACTTTCACCGCCAGCCATTGTTCAGCCAAACATTTCCATTAAAGCTACTTGGCTACAGAAAATATTTAGTCTGCAATATTGTTGGATTTCTCTGCGACACATTTAGAATGGGGTCAATCCTTACTGCCCAAATTTAGGAACACAATATCATTGAATAACAGACCTTGATTTCAAGAGCTTTATGACATGGGTGTTAAATCATTGTGGTGCCAAAATGCGACATTGGCGGTGAAAGGGCTAAAGTTAGTTTGAAAAAACTTCTGAAAATATAGATGAACTAAATGTTCCTCACAAAACAGCTGTTTTCTTAATTATAATATTGACATTTCTTCGTATTTGCAAGACGTTTGATTCATATGAATGTGCATTACGCTACTCTACACATCTGCATTGTTACAGATTCGGGACTTTCCTGGTGTTGCACGGGCATTGCCTCCAGGATTGTTCCCGCCATCTTTATATCTAGGAATGTCCCATATGTGTCTGTTCCAGACCGGAGGACGTTAAGCAGAATTTCATTCACATATGAATGTGCACATTTTTAAAATTGGTGTTATGAATTTTATTAAAGTTAGTAGTCTGTTTTGATAACTGCATTTCAGATGCTTTGATGTTTTTCAATGGTGTCGGTTGTTGTTTTTCCTGTGATTTTGTTGCACATTATATGAATTTATCTGTCTTGAGATGATCTATAACATACTACGTTACGGCCCGAAGTGGAAAAGAACGTAAAAACTCGGATACCGCGCAAATGTCGGACTATTGCTTGTCGTACAGTTCCAGAAGAACGCGTTGGGACGCGATTCCGCTATGTCTGGTTCAAAATGTTGATTTTGAAAGTTGATTTTGAAGGCAAAATGCATGAAATTTCATTGACATTTTGTGTCGTCTGCGTCGCCCGAGCTGTGTCGGAAATTGCCGAATCTACCTCGGAGAGAAAACACGAAGAATGCCGAACCTGTGTTTCGTAACAACGACAACAGTGCTAATAAAGTTCGTCACAAAGTCACACAAAATGTGCTCAGATCAATACATTGCTTCCAGCATTGCATCTTTATTCTTTAGTATGTGGTGCGGGGAACTCTCTTACATTCACAGACAGCATATGCTCTATCAATGTAACATTGAATAATTATCTTTGCACTTCAAAAGCAAAATGTCTGGATTCGTGGGGAACACGG
>CM065690.1:7050552-7058052 GCA_017654935.2 Phymorhynchus buccinoides
AAACAAGCAATAGCACACACATAAAACAAATGTAGACTAAACAAATAAACTATTCCTCAACGGCATCTTCCAGTTTCCGGCAACACGATTGGTCGATTATTTGTTTCGGACGTCATTTCCGGTTCAAGAGAGTGGAATAAGAAGGGCGAGACATGCAGAGGGGAAAAAACAAGTGGGAACGCGGAACTGGGCCGTATATACACTGCAGCCCTTGGCCCAATTTATGGTTACAGTCCCTGGGCCGAATATACACTGCAGCCATTCGCTGAATGTAGGGTGCAACCCTATGACCAACATGGCCGAAAAATAAAATTGCAGCCCTGGGTTGAATTGTCGGTACAGTCCTGGGCCGAATATACACTGCATCACTCGGCCGAATGTTCGGTGCAGCCTTGGGCCAAACCTATGTGCTGCAACCGTCGACCAAAAAACCCCAATTGCAGCCCTGGGCCGAATATACACTGTGATCGTAGGCCATACGCTGCAAAGTTATTTCCTCCTCTAGGCTGCAATGTGGCCTAAGTGGCACTAGGTGCATGCTTTTGCGCTTTCGTCAATAAACATTTGAGTCATCGAGTCATTCGGCTGTGGGCTGCAGTGTAGATTCGGTCGTAGGCTGTGCTGCAGATGCAGCTACAAGCTGTCTTTTTAAAAACAATCTTTTGGCCGTAGGCTGCAATGCATAATCCGCCATACTGTTTCGGCCGTAGGCAAGATTGGAGAATCGGTCGTATTCCTGTCACCCCCTCCCAAAAGATAGGAGATGGTGGTAGGAATGGACGAAGAGGGGGGGGGGGGGGGGGAGGAGGAGGGGGGGGGGGGGGGGGGAGGAGGGGGGGGAGGAGGGGGGAGGGGGAGGGATGCGCGAAATCATGAATAGCTTCCCAGAGGAGACGAAATCACATTGGCAAAATTTACATGTGTAAATAAAGAATGACAGAAGCGAACGTGACAAACAAAAACAAACAAACAAACAAAACAAACAACCCTGAAGATACAGCAAATGAAGGCGTATTTGTGAATAAAAACAACAAAACAAAAATAAACACAACAAGGAAGCGATTTTTAAGATGAAAAAACCAACCCCATAAAATGTGTGAAGGTCGTTATACAACTAATTGAATGAAAAATAAACGACCAAAAATATGAAAACGTGGACATGTTGTAAGCACCTCATCAGCACAAAGTAATCGATGTCAGAGGAGCTTTAATAATACATACCACACATCGTGCGGCACTGTTCAAAATGCTGGACAAAAATGACATAGCGAGAATATAAAAGTAATGTAAAGTTATGCTCAGGAGGAAAAGAAATAGAGATGGCGTTATGCAAGTTATGCTGAGGAGATAGAGATACAGAGAGAGAGAGAGAGAGAGAGAGGGGGGGGGGGAGAGAGAGGGGGGAGAGAGAGAGAGAGGGGGGGGAGAGAGAGAGAGAGAGAGAGAGAGAGAGAAGAGAGAGAGAGAGAGAGAGGAGAGAGAGAGAGAGAGAGGAGGGGGGAGAGAGAGAGAGGGAGAGAGAGAGAGAGAGAGAGAGGTGAGAGAGGGAGAGAGAGAGAGAGAGAGAGAGAGAGAGAGAGAGAGAGAGAGAGAGAGAGAGAGAGAGAGAGAGAGAGAGAGAGAGAGAGAGAGAGAGAGAGAGAGAGAGAGAGAGAGAGAGAGAGAGAGAGAGAGAGAGAGAGAGAGAGAGAGAGAGAGAGAGAGAGAGAGAGAGAGAGAGAGAGAGAGATTTAATCCTTTCAACTCCAGCAATTTTTCAGCTACAATTTTCTGTCAAATGTGATGCAGCACAGGAAAACCAGGCTAATGTTGTAAATGATCACTTTTGACTTATTCATATTTTCAGAAAGGCCAGAGACAACAGATTAACAGGCAAAAAATAGAATTCATCTATCTCTAATAGTTTATTTTGAAAAAAAATTTCAATCAATCAAATCTCTCTATCTTTCTTTCTCTCTTTCTCTCTTTCTCTCTCTTGTGGCTGGCCGACTTTAGCTGGGTATTCGCGTACTGCATCACAAATGTTCATGGGAATAGAACAGATACAGTATGCAATACTGCAGATTCAATGATAGTTTGTACAACATAATCCTTATCTCCCAAATTTGGATAACAGATCCGGATTATATGCCCTTTAGTGACACGGGTGTTAAATCCCATGGGCGGTGTAGAGTGGCACAGTGGTAGCGCGTTCGCCTCGTGCCAAGTAAACCCGAGTTTGAACCTGGGTACAGGGGATTTTTCCTCTCACTTTGCACTAGGCCTTACGGTCTGAACGTGGAGTCTTTCGGATGAGACGATAAACCGAGGTCCCGTGTGCCCATGCACTTAGCACACGTTAAACCCAGTGGCAACGAAAAAGTCATTTGATCAAAATGTACCCCCCGCCCCCTGTCCTTCCTCATCAGTCACACAAAAATCGCATGTAAAAAACAAAATTGGGTGGCGCGCCTCTGGCTGCGACGCGCTCTCCAGGTGGGAGCAGCCCGAATTTGACAGAGACGCCTCTGTGACTATGAAGTACCTAATACCTAATAATCAGTGTGGTGCCAAGCGGCTATACTGGTGATGAAAGGGTTTTGACCACAGTTACTTGATCAGCACTCGATCTATACATCTTTTCTTATTCCTAATTAAACTCACACAAGCTCATACTCGTCGCAGCTAAGCAAAGAATCATTAATAATCAAAGGTCAAGGTCACGACGGCGATAATTTAATTTATGCGCGGATGCCTTCCTCTCACCGTGACGCACCACCACACCAAATTTGAAGCGAGTCTGTCAAGCGGTTCGGGAGATATCCTTGGGACAAACAGAAAAAGAAAAACAAACCCAAATCAAACCGAGACGAATTCAGAGTCCCTTGCGATCATAGATTGGCAAAGGACAATCATCTTTATAGCTGTGTTTCCAACCAGATCAGTCACTTTAACTTGAACTTGAACATCCTTCGCATAGCAACGATTTTGGATTATTCAAAAACCTCACCAGTCACTCCAGCCATACACACAAACAAAACATATATAAACAAAAGGAGAAATGAAAGATTACAGGTTTTTACTTCAGGTTTAGACATAGGGAAGTGGTAGATCAGACTTGTTTTTATATATATAGACTTTATATAGAAAAACTCTCTACATCGATTGGTTCACCACAACGAACCACTACAAAAGCAAAGTCAGAGGCAACATTGTAGTCTAAGGGAACAGAGCGAGTTTAGAAGTGACCAAGGTATGGTGTGCACACATATTTACTTCCCTTGAAGCAAATGCATCAAATTTACAGCTATCTATTAATTCCGGACATATGTGGCCGGAACGACTTGAATGAGTTAAGAAAAAACCCCACAAAAGAACTTTTGCAATTATAAAAAAAAAGAATTCCTGCAACTTACATAAACGTTGGGGTGTAGTCGAACACGTGTACCAAAGTGCTCAATCTAGAATACCCGCTATGGATGGTGACAGTTTTAGAGCATGTCTTTCTCAGAAATATTTACAACGTCTACGTGGGCTTTATATAGCCTACATATCTATCTATCTGTCTATCCATACTATCTCTCAGCATGTTTTATAGCAGGGCTAAGAGTAGGAGCATTGAGCGTTGAAGTGAGCATTGACACTTCTCGAGTAAGGTCCTCTAGATTGCATGGTACTATGCTATTTTCACGTTGAGATACTCTCTACCTCACAGTCTGTCTCTCTGTCTGTGTCTTTTTGTGTGTCTGTTTCCGTCTCTCTTTCATTCTCTCCCTGTCTGTCTGTCTGTCTGTCTGTCTGTCTGTCTGTCTGTCTGTCTCTCTCTCTCTCTCTCTCTCTCTCTCTCTCTCTCTCTCTCTCTCTCTCTCTCTCTCTCTCTCTCTCTCTCTCTTCTTTGTCCCAAAACTCAGAACTAATCTTTTTAAAACCAGTTTAGCTTACTCGGGTGGAACTCTGTGGAACTCTTTACCATCTAACTTAAAACAATTAGCTTGCATGAATTCTTTCAAAAAGGCATATCAAAATATTCTATTTCAAAATCTTAAAGATCAAATGTAATTTTGTTTTCTGTTTCTTCTTCCTCTTCTATGTTTTACTATTATTACTCATGTGTTATGTGTGTTGTGACATGCTTCAGTATACCCTCCCCTCCCCCTTATTCCCCCTCCTTATCCCCCCTCCCCCCTCACCTGTCATTACCCCAAGCCTTTCTTCCTTTTCTGTGTAACCCATTTGCCTTTTCACTTTTGTGCATGAGTTAGTTAACTTTGTTATTGAATGTTCTATTTTCCCCCCAGGGCTGGGTGGAAAAAAGCATTGTATTGCTTATCTCATGTTTCCCTGGTTAAATAACATTTCGTTTTCGTTTTCTCTCTCTCTCTCTCTCTCTCTCTCTCTCTCTCTCTCTCTTCTCTCTCTCTCTCTCTCTCTCTCTCTCTCTCTCTCTCTCTCTCTCTCTCTCTCTCTCTCTCTCTCTCTCTCTCTCTCTCTCTCTCTCTCTCTCTCCGCCCTTCGAAGAGAACTTATCCGAAAAAAAGTATTATAACCATCCTTCTATGTTTACATGTGTTATTACTTTCTTGTTACAAACAAAAGTATTGTAAGAAAAGTGTCTGTTTTTATCTTTAAAGCTTTGAAAGTTCGGCAAGGTTTACGTAGTGTTTTGTAATGTCAAGTTAATAATGTAATGTCAATGTTGTTGTTGTTGTCAACTCTCACTCCATATGGGCATGGCCTAACAATTAGCATTTTCCTGACTCCTGACTTCTGACTCAGAATTGTTGTGTGTGTAGTATGTGTCTGTGTGTGTGTTTGTGTGTGTAGTGTGTGTGTGTGTGTGTGTGTGTGTGTGTGTGTGTGTGTGTGTGTGTGTGTGTGTGTGTGTGTGTGTGTGTGTGTGTGTGTGTGTGTGGCTATGCTATATTCAAAACACCATTTTAATGTAAGCAAACTCTCTCTCTCTCTCTCTCTCTCTCTCTCTCTCTCTCTCTCTCTCTCTCTCTCTCTCTCTCTCTCTCTCTCTCTCTCTCTCTCTCTCTCTCTCTCTCTCTCTCTGTGTGTCTTGTCTCTCTCTGTCACTCTCTGTGTTGCTGTTTCCCTGTCTGTCCATCTTTATCTGTCTGTCTGTCCTTCTCTCTGTCTCTGTCTCTGTCTTTCCGTTTCTCCCCCCCCCCCCCTCTCTCTCTCTCGATCTCACTCTCTCTCTCTCCCCCCCCCCCCCTCTCTCTCTCTCTCTGGCTCTCTCTCCACCCCACCCCCCTCTCTCTAAAACAATATCAACCAACCAAACAAAACAAAGCCAAGTGTTTAGAGACTGCAAATACACTTTGGAAACTGTTCAAGCGAAGCACATCCCTAAACTAGGAAACTGGGAACCCATTATCCAGTTTAACCCTTTCACCGCCAGCCATATTTCAGCCAAACAATTCCATTAAATTTACCTGGGTAGAGAACAAAATCCATCTGCAGTATCGGGGATTGTTCTGTGACATATATATATATAAAATAAGGTCTACCCTTACTTCCCCAAATTAAGACAATAGGGTGTTTGGATAATAGACCCCAGTTTGATGCCCCATGGTGTTAAGTCACTGTGGTGCTAAAATGCGACTGGCAGTGAAAGGGTTAAAGTCTTTGCTTTTAAGATTTGGGCGTAACGGCCGAGGGCATACATGTCTGCCGCTCAACGACACGCGTGTTTTTGGTTTTGGTATTAGTTTTGATTTGCACGTGACACGCGTAAGGTTCACACAATTATTAACACGACACAATTAAGGTGTTTTTTCCCCTTCTTAATCTTACTTTATGTTTGGTTTTTCAATTTACTTGTTCCTTAACGTGCGTCTTCATTTTTTATACTTCCAACCTCTGTCAATCTTCCCTTCCCTATTCCTTCTTTCTGTGAGTCTTTGGGTCTGCTTGCTTGTCTTTCTCTCTTTCTCTCTCTCTCTGTTTTTCTCTGTCTATGTGTCTTTTTCTCTATGTTTCTGTCTGCATCCCTCTGTCTCTCTGTCTCTGTCTCTCTGTCTATCTCTGTCTCTGTCTCTGTCTCTCTGTCTTTCTATCTCTCTATCTGTTTCTCTCTTTGTCTCCCTTTCATCGCCTCCCCCCCCCCCTCTCTCTGTCTGTGTCTCTCTCTGTCTGTCTGTCTGTCTCTCCCTCTCTCTCTCTCTCTCTCTCTCTCTCTCTCTCTCTCTCTCTCTCTCTCTCTCTCTTCCATTTAAATCCTGCATTCTTTGTATGCCGCGTTCGATGTCGCGTTGTTATCTCCCTCTAAATCTTCTCCCCCCCACCCCACCACCCACCCCCTATACATACACTATTTAACCCCTACTGGGTACACATCCATCCAGTGAATAGACTGGCTTAACGATGAAATGTTTAACATGTTCTTAACTGTGGCCTAAATCTGATAAAGTCTTCATAAATACTGGGAGTTTGATAATCGTTAGGTGCGTGTCAGTAGAGCAGTGCAGACTAGGTTCAAGTTCGAGTGTTTCTTTTTAATTTTGAATAGTTAAAAAACTAAAACACACCATCGGTCAGAATGTGTCTAAAGTGTGAGTGTGGATTTAAGCACATGCTCATAGATACGCATTTGTGGATGCATATGTATCGTGCAGAAGTATGAGTGTGTGATTTAAGCACATGCTCATGTGTGTGTGTGTGTGTGTGTGTTGTGGTGTGTGTATGTGTGTGTGCGTGTGTGTGTGACGTGTGTGTGTGTGTGTGTGTGTGTGTGTGTGTGTGTGTGTGTGTGTGTGTGTGTGTGTGTGTGTGTGTGTGTGTGTGTGTGTGTGTGTGTGTGTGTGTGTGTGTGTGCTTGTGTGTGTTCATACGTGCGTACATTTACTGTGCATTCGTGCGAGAATGTATGTATTTGCAAACGGGAGTGCGTATGTTTGCGTCTGTGTGTGTATATGGATGTGTGTGTGTGAGGCCGGTGTTTGTGTGTGTGTGCGTGCGTATGCGTGTGCATGTGTGAATGTGTGTGCTTGCATATGCGTGCGTTCGTGCATGCGCGTGTGCGAGTATGTGTGTGTGTGTGTATGTGCA
Source organism: Phymorhynchus buccinoides (assembly GCA_017654935.2). Lineage (NCBI taxonomy): Eukaryota > Metazoa > Mollusca > Gastropoda > Neogastropoda > Raphitomidae > Phymorhynchus > Phymorhynchus buccinoides. The sequence continues at coordinate 7,057,588 of CM065690.1, forward strand.
CGCGCTCGCGGGAAGGCGAGTGTCTGAGTTGGATTGTATGACGTTTTATATAATAATATTATTATTCTCATCATGACAAATGTTCTGAAAGTTGACGTGAAAACATTCACTTGAATTAATTTTGCACAATATGCACCGTTTTAAACCAATGCATGTGCACACATTCTAAGTTTGATGAAGGAAATAAATCATCATATAGTAAAAAGCCAACTGTCCGTGTGTGTGTCTGTGTGTGTGTGTGTCTGTCTGAAACACGAAACGGGCCTTATAACTCCGCCGTTTTTTGACCGAATCGCTTCAAATTTGCTGTGAGCCCTCACGGGGCGATGGCAACGGCAACCGAGGCGGCCGTGTCATTTGCGCGGTTTCTTTCGACCGAATCGCTTCAAATTTGCTGTGAGCCCTAACGGGGCGATGGCAACGGCAACCGAGGCGGCCGTATCATTTGCGCGGTTTCGCAAATGC
>CM065690.1:7093338-7095838 GCA_017654935.2 Phymorhynchus buccinoides
ATTAATATAATATTAATAATAATAATAAAATAAATTGACCTTATATAGCGCTCTTCGATGGGAAAAAAAATCATCCTCAGAGCGCATCACAAATTTGGTGTGGAAAAAAACAAAATTACATGATATTAAGAACAAACATAAAAAATCAATTTAACACGATTTAAAGGTTTTATTTAAAGCAAAAAAAAGCAAAAGCACACGCCAGTTCCACCTTCCCTCCCTCACCCCTCTGCCACGTACTGGGTGATGTTTTCCTTCCTGTCTGTTTGTTTTTTTCTTCTGTGTTTGTCCACTTATTGTTTATTTTTTTTAAATTATATACTATTATTATTATTATTATTATTATTAGTATTATGATTATTGATTATTATTATTATTATTATTATTATTATTAATATTATTATTAATATTAATATTATTAATTATTATTATTATTATTATTATTATTATTATTATTATTATTATTATTATTATTATTATTATTCACTTTTGTTCTGCATTCGACTTCGACTTCTCTCTCTCTCTCTCTCTCTCTCTTCTCTCTCTCTCTCTCTCTCTCCTCTCTCTCTCTCTCTCTCTCTCTCAGTCTCTCTCTCTCTCTCTGTCTCTCTCTCTCTCTCTCCTCTCTCTCTCTCTCTCTCTCTCTCTCTCTCTCTCTCTCCCTCTCTCTCTCCCCTCCCCCCCTCTCTCTCTCTAAATATATAGAGAAAGAAATAGCTATATACAATTATTACACGCATCGACAAAACAACATAATGTAGTCACATACTAAGGAAGAACGTATTAGCAGAGGATCCGGACTATATCTTGTACATAATTTGCAATAATTGACAGCAATTATTGCTGCATAGTCACGAACCCGTGCACAGAATCACTTCAAAGCTTGATGTACGCTATGCAGTAACCATAACCACGGGAGGTTTCGCTGACGACGGCAACATGATCATCCGCCACCTTCTCACCACCGTGAACCGCAGCGTAGAATCACTTCAAGTGTCGTGGAATTGCACGGTAGCTGAAGCTGTTTACACGGAGTTACTATGCGTTTTGCCAGTCAGTCGTTTCCGACCATGACTGCCAGATACCATAAAGGGGCAGACGCTGTTCCGGCGGGCTGGGGTAGAATTAGTTTACAACGGAGATGCCTTGCCCAGGGTACATCCCCACTCTCTCGGCCAAAGGGATTTGAGGACAGCTGTCGTTGGGGAAGGTCCCCAAAGGCCAACCCATCCCTTTTGGCTGCAGCACCAGAGCCGGTGCCAAGGCCCCATCGTTTGAGAGTCATAGTCTTTATGCGAAAGACTAAACACTACCGTGATGTCCCATTACTGGCGGAAATAATCAGTTGTACACCTCTCATTTACTATTGGCCCTTTCTACGCGCTAATGCTAACCAATGACAGGCCTAACAGCCATTTGAGCAAGGGGGCGGGGGTTACATAACGTTCGTTAACTCATTCAAGTCGTTCCGGCCATATTTGTCCGACATTAATAGATAGCTGTCAATTTGATGCATTTGCTTCAAGGGAAGTAAATGTGTGTGCACACAATACTTTGGTCACTTCTAAACTCGCTTCGCTCCCTTAGACCACAATTTTGCCTCTGACTTTGTTTTTGTAGTGGCTTGTTGTGGGGAAACCAATTAGTCTGGTCTATCTAAAAAAAACCACATATATAAAAAAAGTCTGATCTACCACTTCCCTATGTCTATTACACACCTATCTGTATTGTTAAAAAATCGGGACTTTACTGGAGTTGCACTGCCTCCTGGCATTGCCTCCTGTATCGTTCCCACCATCTTTTGTATTTACAAATGTCCCATATGTGTCTGTTTCAGACCGAGAGGACGTAAAGCATCATTTTTCATTCTCCACTTCCGTATGTCTAAACCTGAAGTTAAAACCTGTAATCTTCTTTCATTTCTCCTTTTGTTTATGTCTGTTTTGTTTGTGTGTATGGCTGGAGTGATTTGTGAGTTTTTTTGAATAATTCAAAAGAGCGGGGTATATGGAGAGTGGTGGGAAGCTAACACTTTAGCGGAATCGAGCAAAATAATGGGGGTGGGGAAAAGCGACCGGGAGAAAAGTTGCCGCACATGGGAACGCTTTTGGTTTGCTTGTCCCGGGGCAGTTCCCCCACCTTCTGGAAGTTCTGTGCTTGTAACTTCCTCTACTCGGCCACTCTCTTTGACTCTGCCCTTTCCCTTTGCTTTCTATCATCTACTATGTTTCTGACTAGATTGGCCCCATTCTCCTGCCAATTTTTTTTTCTCTCCAAATAATGACTTGTTTCTTCTTTGAGCTCCTCCGAAATCGGAATGTGTCGGCTGTACGCAGCGGGGAGACCAGTGGAAACTGAAAACCAGGACACATACGTACCTTACCCATTATGACCATATGGCCTGGGAACGCAGAAGAAGAAGAAGAAGAGCTTTCTCGTCCTTTGATTCCATCTTGTCACCTCCTTTTTCGTGTCATTTGTCTTTTCCATTTTCTTTCTT
>CM065690.1:7113338-7123338 GCA_017654935.2 Phymorhynchus buccinoides
AATGTCACAAAATGTCGGACAGCTTGGTGATCGAATCGTAATCAGCGTAGAGAGACAGACCGAGACTTCTACACACACAAAATGCAAGAAAGGTAACGTTGGAGGTTTTGGTATTTGGTAGTCTCTGTGACATTCGGGTTGCTCCCACCTGGAGAGAGCGTATATAATAACAACTACTTGTGGCGGTGCCATAGCCGATGAAGTTTAACCGAGGCGTGGTCACCGCTACAGCTATCTGTATTAATATATATATATACAAAATCGGGACTTTACTGGTTTCGTACTGCCTCCGGGCATTGCCTTCAGTATTGTTCCAACCATAGTTGTATTTACAAATGTCCCATATGTGTCTGATTCAGACCAAGAGGACGTAAAACTCCATTTTCTCTCTCTGTGGAGAGAGCGTCGCAGCCAGAGGCGCGCCAGCCATTTTTTTAATTGTTTTATTTTGCATGCGACGTCTGTGTGATTGATGAGGAAGGAAAGGGGGGGGGGTGTGTACATTTGGATCAAATGACAACCTTTTCGTTGCCACTGGGTTTAACGAGTTGCTAAGTGCATGGGCACAACGGGGCCTCGGTTTATCGTCTCATCCGAAAGACTCCACGTTCAGACCTAAGTGCAGAGTGAGAGGAACAAATTCCCCTGTACCCAGGTTCGGACTCGGGTTTGTTGTGACGAGGCGAACGCGTTACCCCTGTGCCACTCTACACCTCGAGGCATAAAGGGGGAAACGAAAGGCGTTGGAAGAAGTAATGTTGTAAAAGATGCACTGTAGTGGAGGGTCAATTCAATTTCTGTCGATCTGGTTCTTGGAGACTTTCTGCCAACATTTTGTTCTTCCTTTCTTGAAGTGGGCGTCATTCAGAGAGAGAGAGAGAGAGAGAGAGAGACAGATGAAGAGAGAGAGAGAGAGATGAGAGAGAGAGAGAGAGAGAGAGAGAGAGACAGAGACAGAGACAGAGACAGAGACAGAGAGACAGAAAGACAGAGACAGAGAGACAGAGAAATAGAGAGAGAGAGAGAGAGAGAGAGAGAGAGAGAGAGAGAGAGAGAGAGAGAGAGAGAGAGAGAGAGAGAGAGAGAGAGAGAGAGAGAGAAACGGACAGACAGGCAGACATGTTTGACAGACATTCAGACAGACAGATCGACAGAGGCAGAGACGAAACAGACACACAGCCAAAGACAGACAGACAGACAGACAGACAGACAGACAGACAGACAGACAGACAGACAGACAGACAGACAGACAGACAGAGACAGACAGAGACATAGGGGGCCGCTGCACTACATATGATTCAATCCAAATGCGACATGATTCACGTGAAATACTTCCGTCTAAAACTAATCTCACTGTTTTCCCTCACTATACACATGTAGACCCCCATACACGAATCATATCAAATGTTCGATACAAAAATACAGATTCGTGAAGGTGGGGGGCGGGGGGACTACAACTAATTATAGTGAGCATTTGCCTTGGCATGAGGCTGTGTCAGACCAGTTGACATAAGCTAGAACGCCAAGGCTACATCAAAATGTTGTTATGCTCTGAATGGTTGTGCGGGGATTGTCTTAAGCCATGACAAGCTCCCAGCATAACGTCATCGGTCTAAAAATCCCCCGAAGACGGAGTGTGGCTGCGCACATGGCGGGGTAATCAAAAACGGTCGCACACGTAATGTTCTCATCCCTAGCTGGTGCATTTGTACTGAATTGTTCAAGTGCTCTGGCTGTTGGGATGATCCCTGGAGTCGTTAAGCCAGGGATCAACAACAACAACAACAACAACATAGTGAGCATGACTAGTATGATCTCGTCAGAGTCATTTATTAACGGTAGAATGTCACGTGAATCATGCTTCACAAATGTCACAAATGTCGGACAGCATGGTGATCGAATCGTAATCAGACCGAGACTTCTACACACACAAAATGCAAGAAAGTTAACGTTGGAGGTTTTGGGTATTTGGTAGTCTTTGTGAAATTCGGGTTGCTCCCACCTGGAGAGAGCGTCGCAGCCAGAGGCGCGCCACCCATTTTTGTAATTGTTTTATTTTGCATGCGACGTCTGTGTGATTGATGAGGAAGGAAAGTGGGGTGGGTGGGTACATTTTGATCAAATGACAACCTTTTCGTTGCCACTGGGTTTAACGTGTTGCTAAGTGCATGGGCACAACGGGGCCTCGGTTTATCGTCTCATCCGAAAGACTCCACGTTCAGACCGTAAGGCCTAGTGCAGAGTGAGAGGAACAAAATCCCCTGTACCCAGGTTCGGACTCGGGTTTTGTTGTGACGAGGCGAACGCGTTACCCTGTGCCACTCTACACCTCGAAGCATAAAGGGGGAAACGAAAGGCGTTGGAAGAAGTAATGTTGTAAAAGATGCACTGTAGTGGAGGGTCAATTCAATTTCTGTCGATCTGGTTCTTGGAGACTTTCTGCCAACATTTTGTTCTTCCTTTCTTGAAGTGGGCGTCATTCAGAGAGAGAGAGAGAGAGAGAGAGAGAGAGAGAGAGAGAGAGAGAGAGAGAGGGAGAGAGAGAGAGAGAGAGAGAGGGGGGAGAGGAGGGAGAGAGAGAGAGAGAGGGAGAGAGGGAGAGAGATATATAGAGAGGGAGAGAGGGAGATAAAGAGAGTGAGAGTGAGAGAGGGAGAGAGTATGAGAGGGAGAGGGAGACAGACAGACAGACAGGCAGACAAGCAGGCAGACAGCCAGACAGACAGAGACAGATACAGAGACAGAGACCCAAAATGCACCCCCGCACAAAAGCACAGGGTCGGACAGAGATAACCTTTCTGAATCAAGGGTGCTTATTAAACATTTTTTTAAAGTTTCCTGATTTCGCTAAAAACAACAACAAAACGAAAGTAACACAAACAAAACAATTGAGAAGCAGCTGCCAAGACTTCGAGCTATTAAAAACGTCCAGTCCTAGCGGAAGCAAAACAAAAGCAAACATTGAAAGGGAGATGAAAATGATACGTAGGTTGGGAAAAAACAAACAAACTCACCAGGGTTGATCATAGTGGAGATTTCAGCAAGCTATCTGCGCATAGAGCTTTCATCAGACTGGGTTAGTGTAGTGGTGGAGAGAGACAGGGTTTAATTAAAGGTGGACCCTGACGGATGAGTTTTTGCAAGAAACGCGTCGAGATGACCAGAAAGACAGCCTTTTCAAGAGAGTCAGGAACACACACTTTGCTCTGGTTTCCTAGAAATCAAACCGTCAAAACGGCGATTCCTCCTTGGCGGAGACGCCGGGGAGAGAAGCCATTTTGGATGGGGTGGGTAGAGAGTGATTGAAGCTTTTTCTTCTTTGTAGTGCAGTAACAAATAATTGGAGATATTTCCTTTGTTGTGAGGGAAACTCCTTTAGGGTAAACTGTATAAAAAGAAACGAAAAATGGCTTGTATTGCGGAAACTTCGTGCAAACGATTTGGTCTAAACTCAGGCGGCCATTAGAAAAGAGACGGCACACCATTTCTCTTTCACCGAAATAATTTGACTGCCAGCACCTCCGCCAAGGAGGAATCGCCGATTTGACGGTTTGATTTCTAGGAAACCAGAGCAAAGTGAGTGTTGCGATCTCTGTAAAGGGTGTTTTCCTGGTGATCTCGACATGTTTCTTGCAACATCTCATCCGTCAGGGTGCCCCTATAACAGCAAGTTGAAACCCCCAAAACTGAATAGAGCTCAAGATAAACAGATAATAATAGTGTGAGTAAACAAGCGCGGATTCGCAATCGTTTGTGGCAGCGGTCTATTTTTACCACTCCAATCATTACATACACTGAGTCGCCTCCCCTGGCTTTTCAATAATTTTAATCTGTAAACCAGAATGTTATCTCTGCACCATTTCGTAACTTTTTATATCTTTTGGAAAACATTTAAAACTATGTATCCTACTTATACTCATCGAAAGAAGCACCGCATACTCGTCGTGTCTGTTGCAGTGTCTGTATTACGTATGTTTATTATTTTGTACGCTTTAACCCTTTCGCCGCCAGCCATATTTCAGCCAAAGATTTCCACTAAATTTACCTGAGTAGAGAACAAAATCCATCTGCAGTATTGGGGATTCTTCTGTGACATACAAACTAAGGTCTAACTTTACATCCCAAAACTAAGACAATAGGGTATGTGGATAATAGACCCCAATTTGATGCCTGCTAGTGACATAGGTGTTACATAACTGTGGTGCTAAAATGCGACTTTGGCGGCGAAAGGGTTAAAATGAAGATTCATGTGCTCTGTTCAGTATACAATTCTTTCCGTACCTAAGGACTGTAGATATGACAACTGAAATGTTACTTTATGCCCAAGTATTTTTTTCTCTTTTACAATATGTGCGACAATTTTGGACCGACAGACCGACCGACAGACAGACAGACAGACAGACAGACCGACAAAGTGAGTTATAGGTTTGTGGCTTGTGCCACAAACAAAAATCAAGCCTTGAGTTCAGGGCCAAAACACCTGACTGCGAAAAATAGTTTGTTTCTTCTAAACACAGTATTGTGTCACCTTCTTCTTCTTCCAGTTACTGGACAGGGCCCTATCGAGGGCGTTTGACGTCCAACTAACTGGTCACATTAGGCAGGCGGCATTAAAACAGGATTTGAAAACAGTGCAGTACTGCACTAAAAGTCTTGCGCTAAAACGATTTACATTTCTGCATGGATTTGTTTTCAGCTATGGCCATCTCAGGACTGTCACCACGTAACGTTCGACCACGTATAGCAAAACACACATCAATGATTCTTAACAACGTCCCAAAACCTGAAAACAACACACAAAAAAACCCAGTAGAATTCACGACATGGCATCTTCATCATTGTACCCTATAGCTCATAATTTGACACAGTGCTGGAAACGTTGAGCCACTCTACTCTACTTATCGGATCCAGGTTTTAAAAAACAAAATAGTTACAAAGGATAGCAAACACATCCTAGTCAAAAATAATATAACAAGCGCGGATTCGCAATCGTTTGTGGCACGATTTTCTTTCTCTTTTACAATATGTGCGACAATTTTGGACCGACCGACCGACAGACCGACAAAGTGAGTTATAGGTTTGTGGCTTGTGCCACAAACAAAAAGGCCATATAATTATGCAAATATGCACTGCAGAATGGGCCCACTCAAGTGCGTAAGGTCTCACGCGTGAAAGCCAGTGAACAATAAAAAACTAAAACCTGGCATGTCATAAATTGCTAATGAGGATGGAGAGAATGAACAATGGGGATGAGGGGCTACTCTTAGTTTAAAGCTCCCCCACCACGACAAGGTGGAAGCCCGCGGGAGAGACTTTCATCTTTAAGGGCGTATACCTGGGAGTTGTTAATCTGTGCCATTTAATGAACCAGTTTCCAGGCGAATGGGTGCCATAGCTCCGGGCACTGACCGGATGTGCGTACCCTAACATGGAGAGTTATCTCCCCTGCTGCACTATAGCTGTGTGGCTATGTGAATGGGCACACTGGTAGGTAATACAATGGGTTTTGTTTCGCGGGCGTACTAACGACCACATTTACGTATATAAAAAACGACTATCTCTGTCGTCTTTTATTTATTGGATACTCTGTATACACATCTGTATTGTTACAAATTCGGGATTTTCCAGGTGTTGCACTTCCTCCCGAATCGTTCCCACCATCTGTATATCTACTAATGTCCCACTGTTTCAGACCGGAGGACGTTAAGCAGAATTTCATCACAACCTGTCCTTTATTTTAGTACCTTTGACTATAATTTGTTTTATACTCCTGCCTATGGGGGCCTCATTAGGCTTGATTCTTATGTTGTTGTGTTTTTTTTTAAATTTCTTTGTATTGTTTACCATCTTATTTATTCCGCTCTGCGCTACATCATTTCGTAGAAGAAATGGTTTACAACCACATACATAGCATAACAGATCACAAATGTGACCCAGCACCACGAAAGGGACATTAAGTCGCTGGGCTAGTTTCTCACAACAGATTTGCAAAGTAAAACAAATCGCATTTGTGTTTTTATCAATTTTGAGTTATTGGTCTGTGTGTGCTCTCCAACATTTCATCTTTCATATTTATAAAGGATAATCTTTGTTAAGGTCTCTAAATACTCCAAAAAAGTGCTTTGCAATGAGTACGTTGATGCGATTTCTTAGGTTAGGCTAGACTTTAGTCTGTGATTTCTCAAAAGGGCTGACAGTCACCCTATCCCAACTTTGAATGCTCATAACTCTTCAACGAAAAACGCTACAAGAATGGTTCTTACATCAGTTGAAAGATACTTCCCTGAAGTTGCCCACTGTGCCATTTTCGCAGAATTATCATTTTTGACACTTAAATGTCCCTTTCGTGGTGCTGGGTCACAAAATAAACGAGGGTTAATTGCCTAAATGTGTTATCATCCTTCTTTATTCATCTTGTGATAAGACGTTTAGGCAATTCGAAATTCGAAAACCCCTCGAAATGATATTGCCAAAACAAGCAACACAAAAAATAGCGGCGATAATGATGTCAGTTCAGTTACAAACATAATTATTTTGTAAAACAAACAGAGCCCAAATGATTCTCTTTAATGTCATATCAAATATCGGTGCTACACAAGAATCCGATACATGGTTATGGGTGGGTGGACATGAGAATCTATTATTATTGTCACAAAGCAAAACAAGGAACATCAAACGGGCAAAAATGAAATGATCACCAAACTGCTTTGATGCATCTGAACATTGCCGACGAACTTCTGACGTCTGATTATGCGAAACAAAACACTAATTCAGAGATAGAAACGGATTGTGATAAAAACAAATCAAGACCCACGAGGGTCGCGTGCGCGTGCGTGCGTGTGCGTTTGTATGTGTGTGTGTGCACATGTGTATATGTGTGTGTGTGCACATGCGTATGTGTGTGTGTGCACACATGTGTATGTGTGTGTGTGTGTTTGTGTGTGTGTGTGTGTGCGTGCGTGTGTGTGTGTGTGTGTGTGTGTGTGAGAGAGAGAGAGAGAGAGAGAGAGAGAGAGAGAGAGAGAGAGAGAGAGAGAGAGAGAGAGAGAAGAGAGAGAGAGAGAGACACTTGACATTTGACACTTGCAAACTTTATTACGCAAGGATTGAGAGAGAGAGAGAGAGAGAGAGAGAGAGAGAGAGAGAGAGAGAGAGAGAGAGAGAGAGAGAGAGAGAGAGAGAGAGAGAGAGAGAGAGAGAAGGAGAAAGAGAGAGAGAGAGAGAGAGAGAGAGAGAGAGAGAGACGAGAGAGAGAGAGAGAGACAGTTCAGACTTCAAATACTTTATTTTACAAGGATAAGAATCTAGGCTGTGAGAGAGAGAGAGAGAGAGAGAGAGAGAGAGAGAGAGAGAGAGAGAAGAGAGAGAGAGAGAGAGAGAGGAGAGAGAGAGAGAGAGAGAGAGAGAGAGAGAGAGAGAGAGAGAGAGAGAGAGAGAGAGAGAGAGAGAGAGAGAGAGAGAGAGAGAGAGAGAGAGAGTATGAGAGAGAGAGAGAGAGAGAGAGAGAGAGAGAGAGAGAGAGAGAATACGAAATACGAATGTTTTATTAAGGGTACAAAGGATAAGCTACAATAGCTTCTTTGCACCTTGCCCTCTCACTCACACACTCACACCATGCATCAGGCAAAGAAAAATTGACATAAAAACAATCAAGTCAAGAAAATGAAACAAAAATTGGCACATGAAATAATTGACAGAGAATCAAATTGGGAAAAAAAGCAAACATGGATAATAATGAGCAATGCTGAACTTGAATTGGTGGTTTGAATTGATTACGGAAAAAGAAGACAATTCTGAGACAAATGACAAGGGGGGGGGGGGGGGGGGGGGGGGGTTAGACCAACCCAAGTGGGGGGGGCCTTGTACGAAAAAGAGAGAGGATAAGATGGGAATATATTTTTTTGTTTTCTTAGAGAGAGAGAGAGAGAGAGAGATGAGAAGAGAGAGAGAGAGAGAGAGAGAGAGAGAGAGAGAGAGAGAGCGATGAGAGAGAGATAGAGAGAGAGAGAGAGAGAGAGAGAGAGAGAGAGAGAGAGAGAGAGAGAGAGAGAGAGAGAGAGAGAGAGAGAGAGCGAGAGAGAGAGAGAGAGAGACAGAGAGAGAGAGAGAGAGAGAGAGAGAGACGAAATACGAACTACGAATATTTTATTGAGTCTGACCATGTTTGTGTTGTGAGTTTGTTTGACATAGAGCTCCCTGTCCACAAACACGTGTACCGCAGCGTCAGAAATATCCGCGCAATCGACAGAACTGTTTTCGGAAATGATATCAAAGTAGAATTATCTAAGTACACATCTAGTTCTTGTACTGCCGCCGAGTACGATAGTGCCCTTCGGTCAGTATTGGACAAACATGCTCCTGTTTCTTCACGCAAAGTTTCTTCTAGCAGAGACTCAAGTCCTTGGTTTAGTGTGATGCCTAACGAAATAAAAGAAGCAAAGAAAAAAACGAAGACAGGCACAAGCACAATCAGATTCTTCAGGGCTCACTGTACATAAACAAATATATAATAAAGCTAAAAATTGTGTGACTTTCTTGACAGATCAGGCAAAAACGATGTACTACAGTACCAAAATTGCAGCGGCAAGATCTAGTAAAGAACTGTATTCTATTACAACCAAACTGTGTGCAAGGGTTAAACCTACCAGACTTCCGACTGTTTACCCCCCACCATCATTGCCATGTGTGTTTTCTGATTTCTTTCATTCCAAAATTGAGAACATTAGGAAAGAGCTTGACCTGCAGCCCACTGTTTCACACCCCCTAGGCAAAGATTTTGTAGGCTCCCCTCTTGTTGCTTTTTCTCCTGTGTCTGAGAAAGATGTCTTTGATGTTTTGAAAAGATCTGCCCCCAAGACGTGTGACCTTGACCCTTTACCAACCCCTTTGTTGTATGAATGTCTTGATGTTGTTGTGCCTGTCATGACTCAGATCATAAACGACTCTTTACTGAGTGGTGTTTTCCCTGACCTGTACACAACTGCTCTTGTTAAACCCTTGATAAAGAAGCCTACCATGGATCATAATGACTTGAAAAGTTATCGGCCTGTGTCCAACTTAGCGTTTGTCTCCAAAATAATCGAGAAAATTGTCCTTGCACAATTGTCTAACCATCTGTCAGCAAACAATTTGTTCAACCCCCTCCAGTCTGCCTACCGACCTGCTCACAGCACTGAAACGGCTCTGACTAAAGTTCTTAACGATCTCCTCTTAGCTCTTGACAGTGGAAAAGTGTCAGTCTTGACTCTCCTAGATCTGTCGGCAGCATTTGATACAATAGATCACACCATTCTTCTAACCCGGCTGGAACGTGTTTTTGGAATCCATTCTACAGTTCTACAGTGGTTCTCCTCATATCTAACAAATCGCTTTCAGACTGTCTTGATCAACAACTGCAGTTCAGATCCGAAGTTAATTTCTTGTGGTGTACCTCAGGGATCTGTATTGGGGCCAGTTCTCTTTGTCCTGTACACTGCTCCTCTCTCTGATGTTTTTGCTAGTCACTCTGTTATTGACCATTCCTTTGCTTGCCTTTATTTCGGTGCTGTTCACTCCTCTGGTCCCGTCTATCTCTCCGAACTAGTAACTGTCTACTTACCTGCTCGCTCCCTACGTTCTTCAAAAATCGGCGGAACCTACCCAGCTTGACAGCGCTATTCAGTCTATGGAATCCTGCCTTCATGATGTCAAATCCTGGATGACATGCAACCAATTAAAACTTAATGATGACAAAACGGAAGCTCTGATTGTTTCCTCTCAGCGTATGTCTGCAACGATCTCTCTTCCAGAAACTCTTACAGTTGGCAATGCTTGTGTTCAGTTTTCTAAGTCAGCAAAGAATCTCGGAGTTACCCTCGATTCAAATCTTACAATGCATAAACAGGTTATTAATCTCATACGTTCCATCAATTATGAGCTCAGACGAATCAGTGCTGTTCGACACTTTCTGTCTGTTGCAGCCACGAAAACTCTTATTTCTGCCTTTATTCTTTCCCGCATT
>CM065690.1:7128338-7130838 GCA_017654935.2 Phymorhynchus buccinoides
AATTCAAACAAAAGAAATGGAAAAAAAGACAAACAACAAATTACACAGAAAGGGCCCGACATAACCAGCGGTGCAAACGCCATGCGTGTTTCTTATCAAACAATCGTACACTTATTATCAAAGCATGCATGATTTGGCTTAATGATGATTATCATATTAATACGTCATATCAGATTAATTAAACACCCCTACTCTCTCGGCCAAAAGAATTTGAGGACAGCTGGCATTGGGGAAGGTTCCTATAGGCTAACCCATCCCTTTAGCTGCAGCACCAGAGCCAGTGCAGATGCCCCAATTGGGGAAGGTTCCCTATAGGCTAACCCATCCCTTTAGCTGCAGCACCAGAGCCAGTGCAGATGCCCCAATTGGGGAAGGTTCCAATAGGCTAACCCATCCCTTTAGCTGCAGCACCAGAGCCAGTGCAGATGCCCCAATTGGGGAAGGTTCCAATAGGCTAACCCATCCCTTTAGCTGCAGCACCAGAGCCAGTGCAGATGCCCCAATTGGGGAAGGTTCCTATAGGCTAACCCATCCCTTTAGCTGCAGCACCAGAGCCAGTGCAGATGCCCCAATTGGGGAAGGTTCCTATAGGCTAACCCATCCCTTTAGCTGCAGCACCAGAGCCAGTGCAGATGCCCCAATTGGGGAAGGTTCATATAGGCTAACCCATCCCTTTAGCTGCAGCACTAAAGGCAGTGCAGATGCCCCAATTGGGGAAGGTTCCTATAGGCTAACCCATCCCTTTAGCTGCAGCACCAGAGCCAGTGCAGATGCCCCAATTGGGGAAGGTTCCTATAGGCTAACTCATCCCTTTAGCTGCAGCACCAGAGCCAGTGCAGATGCCCCAATTGGGGAAGGTTCCTATAGGCTAACCCATCCCTTTAGCTGCAGCACCAGAGCCAGTGCAGATGCCCCAATTGGGGAAGGTTCCTATAGGCTAACCCATCCCTTTAGCTGCAGCACCAGAGCCAGTGCAGATGCCCCAATTGGGGAAGGTTCCTATAGGCTAACCCATCCCTTTAGCTGCAGCACTAAAGGCAGTGCAGATGCCCCAATTGGGGAAGGTTCCTATAGGCTAGTTACAGTCTTCCTCAAAACACTAAGCTGTACCATGATTTTCCGTTGTTGTAGAAACACCATTTATTGTACAGCTCCCACTTTACTATTAGCCCACATTCTACGAGGCTAATATCAACCAATGGTAAGAAGTCATTTGTGAAAAGGGCCTGAGCAGACGAAAACGACAACATTGCACGTGGCTTTCAAAGTAACGAACGGCTGCTGCTCAGCAATCGACCCGGTGTCGCGCGAAATTTCGCCCGTGTGAAATCCCTACCATTCCATCTTACGAATTGTTTACTGTTTGCGAATCCATTCAGATGCGTCAGGAAGAGCAGACGAGAAACCAGTGATATTTTCTTTTTCTGAAATGTATTATCCTGCTTTTTTTTTGTTTTTTTTTTTACATCGTCCGACATTTTGGAAAATGCGAAACTAAGTGGCATGGGTTTGTACATGGATTTCGCGGTAAAGATGTACATGAACACCCTCCCGCTCTATTTCTCGGTTCTTTCCGCTTCAATCTCTACATTTGATAAAGCAGTTATCGTTAAGGTTGTGACACACACGCGTAATTATTACGGTGACCGGGGACACGTTTCACGCCAGGACATATTTCACGTGACACCGGAACAGGAAACAGTGAAGTGGTACAGCAATGGCGCCCAACTTCCGCCTTTTTGTTCCGCATGTACGGGCTTGTTGGCGTGTTGGCTACAACTTTGTGTTTGTTCTCTTCTGGTTTGTTATCTATCATGTTGTCATCTCATTCCATGTATGGAACTTTCCTCTTGGTGCAATCTTCAGTTGTACTGCGTGTTTATTCTAAAACTTAGTGTTTATATTCCATTACCAGTGAAAACAGCCATGTTTTTGTGAAGACGATTAATCTCTGTTTACAGCCGACAGCCCCGTTGTGGCGAGCCTGGTCTGCTATTTCCATCTCTGTGTATCTATTTGTCTACCGTCTTGAGATATCAACCTTCCTTTGTCCATCTGTCTCTCTTTCTCTGTCAACTCTTAACAGGGAAGAGGCATGACTTTAACCCTTTCACCGCCAAAGTCGCATTTTAGCACCACAGTGATTTAACACCTATGTCACTAAAAGGCATCAAATTGGGGTCTGTTATCCAAAGACCCTATTGTCTTAGTTTTGGGAAGCAAGGATAGACCTTATTTTATATACGTCACAGAAGAATCCCTAATACTGCAGATGGATTTTGTTCTCTACCCAGGTAAATATAATGGCACTTTTTGGCTGAAAATTGGCTGGCGGTGAAAGGGTTAAAGGGGCACCCTGACGGATGAGTTTTTGTAAGAAACACGTCAAGATCACCAGGAAAACACCCTTTACAGAGATCGCAACACCCACTTAGCTCTGGTTTCTTAGATATAAACCGTCAAATCGGCGATTCCTCCTTGGCGGAGGTGCTGGAAGTCA
>CM065690.1:7140838-7145838 GCA_017654935.2 Phymorhynchus buccinoides
AAGTTATGTTCTGTGGCTTTTTCGTGCAAGACAGTATGAGTTTGCTCAGTTGCAGTGTTTGTGATCAAATAATCACAACTGAGCCAAACAAATAAGAAGATCGTAATCTGTGATGAGAAACACACAGTGTTGTGTAAAAGTAGAGCTGATTAATTTGTTTTTTAATCAGTGACAAAATTGTGTGTCAGAGATTCAATGCGAGATCTGCAAGCTGCACGCACATCTTTGGTTGTTCCTTGCCCATTACTTGTCGTCAGGCAAACATTCAGCCCCATCGGCTCGGAAGTGAGTGAGATCACTTTTCGCGACTCCGCGCGCTAGAGATAAACAAGCGCATTCACTCTTGCAAACCGGCTTCGATAGAACGGCCAATAGCAAATACATTTGTTATTATATACCCCGAGCTCAGCATCTCTACAAATAAACAAATTCCATTTCAATCATCTAGCTGTCACCTCTGCAGTGGTTGGAAGCCCATAGACTGGCATACACGTGTTTTTTTAATTATTTTATTTACCTCTGCCACATATTGGCTATGACCTTTCTATCTATACTATTTACCTGTTCGTAAAGGCATAACTAGTATGTACTGTGCTTCATGTTTTCCACTTGAAGGAACAAACAAATTAAAGTATGAAACAATGGACTCCTCGGTCGTGGTGCAATGCACAGCACCAGTGCTTTTCTTGTAATTTTCTGTGAATTTGAAATTGCAGTGTCAGGTTAGCTGCGTTAATTAAACAGCACTTGATTACGTGAAAGATTACTTGATTACATCAACATGGGATGGGAAATTAAATTAAGAACGAGTAGCCTGAGGCAACAAACGCATGCATGCGTATATGCATTATACGCTCTCTCGCTCTCTCTCTCTCTCTCTCTCTCTCTCTCTCTCTCTCTCTCTCTCTCTCTCTCTCTCTCTCTCACACACACACACACACACACGCAGAGGCGCGCGCGCACACACACACGCGCGCGCGCGCGCGGGCGCACGCACGCACACACACGCACGCACACGCGCACACACACACACACACACACACCCACCACAAAACACAGCACAAACCTCTTATTCAATCTTCCCTCACGTGCAGACAACGATAGAATTTACAGAAACAGACAGAAGGTGGGCAAATTGTGGGGACAAATACACACTTTTTTCATGTTACAGGCAAAGAACTGACAACATATTTTAAGAGGAGAGTATGGGAAACCTTCACCAGAGCAACCCTCCTCCTTCACCTTGAAGCTGAAGAGACCGTCCATCCTACGAAATGTCCACGTAGCGTGTCGCCATTGTCTACAGAAGACTCTCTCCCCAGAGTATGCCTCTACAGCCACTCTTAAAAATGACCATATTTTACACACCCCACCTTCCTCTCTATCTTTGATCTATTTCATTATTTGTCTCAGTTTTAAAAAAAACCATATTTTGCATTTTTAAATTTTTCGGCATTAATTGTTTTAAACATTATTTAGGCGAATCGAGACTGCTCAGTTTAGTCGATGAAACGAGAGTGGGCAAAACGCGCGTAGATGAAACGTGCGTAGGCGAATAGAGGCTACGGTTGGCCTTCACAGTCGCACTCGGAAATGTCCATTTTGGCGCTACATCATCGTTTAGAAGCCACAGCCACACACAACTATTACCTTCTACAAAGCTTTCAAAGTCAACTCCAGGGCACAGAAATCCTTCATCCCCAGATCCATCCACCTCCTAAACTCATGATCCTTTTAGGCTTAAATGTGTGTTCATCGTGTTAAAAAGAAACTATGCATGCTTATCCTTAGACGTGTATGTATCCACATGTAATGTGTATCTTTAAGCGTGTATTACGTGTAACCTTACAATATGTACATTATACTCACGCATGCTAAATGTCTATGTCCCTATGCATTTTATGCATTTTTGTTAATACTCATGTGACTTTGTTTGAGTCAAAACGTGCTTATATTCATGCATGCTGAATGTCGATGTCTGTGTTATTCTGACACCTGAACAAAATGTATCCTTCTTTCGGATGAGACGATAAACTGTGGTCCCGTGTGCCCATCCACTTAGCACACGTTAATCCCAGTGGCAACGACAAATTTGTAATTTGGTCAAAAGCTACCCTCCCCCCTTTCCCTCCTCATCAGTAACACCAAAATCGCATGCAAAAAAAAAAAAAATTGGGTGGCGCGCCTCTGGCTGCGACGCGCTCTCCAGGTGGGAGCAACCCGAATTTCACAGAGACGCCTCTATAAATGTTCTCAAATGCACATCGAGTTGGAATTCGATGAACGAGATGACATCAAAATCCGCACTTCAAAATAAATAAAACATTATTTCCATTGCGGCTTCAGGTGAGTTGGAAACGAAAAAGATGTAGCTAAAAACAAGGGTGAGAGAACCGTATTCTTCAAACTACAGTAGACAACAAAAGTGTCTTTTGGGCAGAGAGGCGATTTGAAACGCTTTTCAGCCAAAAACAACAAGGGCGTCGCCGAGCGGCAGACATGTCCGTCACCAGCAATGCCACGCACTTGCGACACCCCGTAGAGTGTCACATCCTGACACAAAATTGGAAGGGATTCTGTCTTCTAGTTCACGAGATACAGCTTGAAGAAGAAACATATAGCGCAAAGAAGGAAATTTCGGTTTTCAAGGTCACACTTCAAGGTCAAGGTCAGCATGGTGATAATTTATGCTCGAATGTTTTCTTCTCTAGGGTATACAGTACCACACACAATCTGAAGCGCTTCTGTCAAGTACAAATGTGGAAAATATGGCTTAAAACCCAATGTGTAGACCCCTACCACTTTCAAGGCCTACCAATCGCCCGGACCGTGACCTTGACCTTGATCGGTATGCCACCATCAGAACGGGCATAAGCCAAAGTACCTTCATGCCAAATTTGAAGACTCTAACACTAACGGTGTGGGAGTTATGGCCCCTGAAATATTTTCGGTTTTCAAGGTCGTACGCCAAGGTCAAGGTCACGACGGCAAAATGGTTTGCGCGGATGCCTTCCTCTCATGGTGACACACCAGCAAACACAATTTGACGTGATTCTGTCAACCCGTTCGAAAGATATCCTTGGGACAGACAGAAGGAGAAAAAATGACCCTCCAATTTTCAGGCTCCAGCGATCTTTTTTACCTTGACCTTGACCTTGATCGGTATGCCATCATCAGAACGGGCATAAGCCAAACCACCTTCATACCAAGTTTCAACATCCTATGTTGATCGGTGCCCGAGATATGGCTAAAAATAGATTTTCGGTTTTCAAGGTCGTACGTCAAGGTCAAGGTCACGACGGCAAAATGGTTTGCGCGGATCTCTTCCTATTAAGGTGGCACACCTTCACACGCGATTCGGTCAAGCGGTTCGGGAGATATCCTTGGGACAGACAGAAAAAACAACAGAACCCCCCCAAAAAAAAACAACCCCAAAACAAACAAACAAACAAACAGACAAACCAGCCCATCGCAAAGTCCGATCACCTTCGGTGACGGACAACAACCCGAATCAACCCTTTAAGTGAGACATCTTCGCAGAGCAGCTGGCATGAATAGGCACTATGGAAAAGAGCAAGACTCGAACGACAACTATGCAGCTGACAAGACATAGGACATGCAACAGGAAATGAAAGTCTGACCACCCCCTCTCCTGCTATAGAATGAGGAGCAGCTTTGTAACAAAAAAGTGTCAAAGAAAACCCGCTGTACTGTTGCATGAAGGAAAATGAACACGGAAGGGAAGCCTTAAACAACGGGAAGGAAGAACGAAAAAGAGAAAGAAAGAAGATGGAATGAAAGGAAAGAGGCGGTGGACAGGGAAGGTAAGACGGGATGGGGGGTGGGTGGGTGGGTGAAAACTTAAACTTTATTCTCCAAGGATATAGATTTTAGGCAGAGCCTATTCTTCCAATCTGTCCTTGATACATATATATTGACATAGAACACAAACGTGGCAAGGCATACTGTTACACATACAGAGCTGAGCACAAAGGTAGCAACCACAACCATGGTTGTAGTTGTGTTTGTGTGTTGAGAGTGTGTGTGTGTGTGTGTGTGTGTGTGTGTGTGTGTGTGTGTGTGCGTGCGTGCGTGTGTGCGTCTCTGTGTGTGTGTGCGTGTCTGTGCGTGTGTGTGCGTCTGTGTGTGTGTGTCTGTGTGTGAGAGTGTGTGTGAGAGAGAGAGAGAGAGAGAGAGAGAGAGAGAGAGAGAGAGAGAGAGAGAGAGAGAGAGAGAGAGAGAGAGAGAGAGAGAGAGAGCAGAGAGACAGACAGAGAGAGGAACACAGAAACAGAAACTCAACAGATAACGTGAAAAGCTAAAATACGCTACAGAAAAAGTAAAGATTGGAATTGTGATGATTCCTTCAAGATCCCTCTGCTTTAAACAGTCCCTGGAGTAGCAAGAAAGGAAGAGGAGAGAGAAGAGAGAGAATGCAGACAGACAGACAGAAGACAGAAGGAAAGAAAGGAAACAAAAGGAACAGAAACGTGAAAAGCTCAAATGCGCTACAGACTGTAAGATTGGAATTGTGCACATTCCTTCAAATCCCTCTGCTTTAAACAGTCCCTAGAGTAACAAGAAAGGAAGGAAGGACCAATCCGTGCAGAAGACACACACGTGACGTCAAGCGGAAGGAATTCGGGGAGAGCCAAAATGGCTGACGTTGTTAGCGGGGACAGATAGAACTCTTTTACCACAATTCTGCGAAGTGGGCAGCAGCAGAAATGAATGTGTCTAGGGAATAAGGACTATGACAAATATGGGATGAGTTGTTATTTTTGTCTGTACGGTAGTGGATCTGAGAGAGAGAGAGAGAGAGAGAGAGAGAGAGAGAGAGAGGAGAGAGAGAGAGAGAGAGAGAGAGAGAGAGGGAGAGAGAGAGACAGACAGAGAGAGAGAGAGAGAGAGTGAGTGTGTGTGTGAGAGAGAGAGAGAGAGAGAGAGAGAGAGAGAGAGGAGAGAGAGAGGGGGGGGGAGAAGAGAGTACTAATACGAAT
>CM065690.1:7150838-7153338 GCA_017654935.2 Phymorhynchus buccinoides
CCACCATAAGAAAGGACATAATCCAAAGTACCTCCATGCCAAATGTGCAGACTCTAAGACCAACGGTGTGGAAGTTATGGCCCCTTAAAACGGTTTCAAGGTCGTAACCAAGGTCAAAAACCTTGATACCATGTTCGGATCGCTTTCAATTAAGGTGGCACACCTCCACACAAAATTTGAAGCAGTGCCAACCCGTTCGGAAGATATCCTTGGGACAGACAGAAAAAAACCCATGCAAACAACAACAAAAGGTCATTCATCAAGGTCATGACCTTGACCTTAAATTTCATATTTGGATCTCTTCCTATTAAGGTGGCACGCCACCACACAAAGAGAAGCGATTCTGTCAACCCAGCAGTTGAAAGATATCCTTGGGACAGACAGAGAGGAGAAAAAAAGACCCTCCGATTTTCAGGCTCAGCGATCTTTTTTACCTTGACCTTGAGATCGGTATGCCATCATCAGAACGAGCATAAGCCAAACCACCTTCATACCAAGAACATCAGATGTCGAGGTGCCCGATATATGGCCAAAAATAGATTTTCGGTTTTCAAGGACAGAGAAAGGTCAAGGTCAGAGTCAGGACGGCGAAATGGTTTGCGAGGAGATTAAGGTGGCACACCTCCACACAACATGAGAGCGATTGTGCCAACCCGTTCGGAAGAAATCCTTGGGACAGAGAGAAAAACAGAGAACAGACAACAAAAACAGTCGACCGCCAAAAAAAACCATAGCAACAACAGAAAGACAGCCGACCGAGAAGTCCGATCACCTATGGTGACGGCCAATTACAAACATTATTCAGGCAGAGAACAGACGAAAACAGAGTTAGAATATTAGAGAGAGAGAGAGAGAGAGAGAGAGAGAGAGAGAGAGAGGAGAGAGAGAGAGAGAGAGAGAGATACGAGAGAGAGAGAGACAGAGAGAGAGACAGAGAGAGAGAGAGAGAGAGAGAGAGACAGAGAGAGAGAGAGAGAGACAGAGGTGAGAGAGAGAGAGAGAGAGGAGAGAGAGAGAGAGAGAGACAGAGAGAGAGACGAAGACGAGAGAGACGAATAAGAGAGAGAGAGAGAATGAGGGTAGAGAGATAAGCTTTCGAGAGCAGAGAGACATGAGAGAGAGACAGGAAAGGAGAGACAGATAACCATGACTATCAAATAGACAAGAGAAACAAGAAAGAATGCAAATAAGCAAAAAGAGGGAAAAACACATTAGAGACAGAGAAGATCAAGCAAAAGATACAAACATCATTTAACAAGAATTCAAATATCATAGACCACACACAGAGAGACACACACAGACAGACAGACACACACACACACAGAGACACAGAGACACACACACACACAGACACACTACACACACACACAGACACAGACACACAGACACAGAGACACACAGAGACACACAGACACACAGACACAGACACAGAGACTCTCTCTAAGAGACAGAAAAGAAAACTACATCACAGATTTTTACTTAATCCGCGAGGGTACAGATAAGCAAAAACTGATTGTAGCACCGTGCCCTCACGAACATAATGCATACATGAAAGCAACACAAATCAAGAAAGAAAGTAATTGTTATAAGCAGGAAATTTGACATTTTAACAAAATCCACAACCCTTGTCGATTGCCACACGTACACTTACAGAAGTGACACATACATACAGGCTCATTTGAGCGCACGCTTGTTTAATGAGGTGTTTATGAGTATGTTCTCTTAGAAAGATGAGACACTTAGAGAGAGAGAGAGAGAGATTTTTGAGAGAGAGAGATTTTCCAGAGAAGATTCCAGAGAGACTAGAGAGAGAGAGAGAGAGAGAGAGAGAGAGAGAAGAGAGAGAGAGAGAGAGAGAGAGAGAGAGAGGAGAGAGAGAGAGAGAGAGAAAAAAGAAGAAAGAGAGAGAGAGAGAGAGAGAGAGAGAGAGAGAGAGAGAGAGAGAGAGAGAGAGAGAGAGGAGATATGCAGACAGACAGACAGACAGACAAAGAAACCATAAACAAAACTCAACAGAAACGTGAAAAGCTCAAATGCGCTACAGACTGTAAGATTGGAATTGTGCACATTCCTTCAAATCCCTCTGCTTTAAACAGTCCCTAGAGTAACAAGAAAGGAAGGAAGGAAGGAAGAAAGGAAGGAAGAAGGAAGGAAGGAAGGAAGGAAGGAAGGAAGGAAGGAAGGAAGGAAGGAAGGAAGGAAGAAAGGAAGGAAGGAACGAAGAAAGAAACAACAAAAAACCACTGCATTCAAATTGCGTTACCGTCACGTGACGTTTTGTGACCAATCCGTGCAGAAGACACACACGTGACGTCAAGCGGAAGGAATTCGGGGAGAGAAAAAAAATGGCTGACGTTGTTAGCGGGGACAGATAGAACTCTTTTACCACAATTCTGCGAAGTAGGCAGCAGCAGAAATGAATGTGTCTAGGGAATAAGAACTATGACAAATATGGGATGAGTTGTTATTTTTGTCTGTATGGCAGTGGCTCTGATATGTT
>CM065690.1:7163338-7168054 GCA_017654935.2 Phymorhynchus buccinoides
GCCCCCTCGCAGTTATTTTTTTATTAGTATGACTGGGTGTTTAATTGTATGGTACTCCCCCCCACCCTGGATCGTTTTTTCGTTCGTTTTTTTCGTATGTTTCGTATGTTCAGGCCAAGAATATGAAATCAAGGGAGTTTATTATACTTAACTGTTAACGTATATCATATTCAAACGGTCCATGAATTAAGTGGAAATTAAGTTTTAATGTTTAAAAACTTTTAATTTCTTAATTTTTAATTTCTAATGTTAATGACTATGTTACCCTTTCTATTTTAGCTTCTCTCTCTCTCTCTCTCTCTCTCTCTCTCTCTCTCTCCTCTCTCTCTCTCTCTCTCTCTTTCTCTCTCTCTCTCTTTCTCTCTCTCTCCCTCTCTCTCTCTCTCTCGGTTTCCCTCTCCCTCTCCCCGCTCTCTCCCCCCCCCCCCTGTTTATTCTTTCCACCTCTGTCTTATGACCTTCCCCTCTTCTTTCCCCCCCCCTCCCTCCTCTTTCTATTTCTCATCCTCTCCCTCAATCCTTTCCTTGATTCTTTACTTTATGCCTATTATTTTGACTCCAGTGTGGTGTTTTAGAGCATGATTGTCTTAATTGCCAATGTTGTCTGTGTACAGTGACAAAGCCTGTCGGCGAAAGCTTAAAATAAAAAGAAGATTGGGTGACTGCCAACAGAGCCATGATTGGATTTTCTTTTATTGTGTGATTGCTCTGTTCTACTGTGGTGCGGTGCCTTGCCTTCGAGAGGGGTGTGAATCCTTTTTGCATAATAATACTATATATATATATATATATATATATATAGTATGAAAGAAAAATCTCAGTGAATAGCCAGCTCCGTACCCCTACTCTGAAGGACTGAAAAGTTAGTGCATTTGAAATGCAGAATAGTTTGCTTTGATAAAGCTTTTCTGTGTCCAGTGTCTTTATTTGTGAACCTCAGAAACAAAACCAGTTAACGGAACGTGTTCAAAAACAAAAAAAACAAAAATTATATAAATTTGCATAAGGCACTGTCCCTCCCCCATTGGGAGAAAAAGTAAATCAGCACAATTTATATTATTTTTTATTTTTTTTTGAACACGGAACATTACTCAAAGTTAACGTTAACTGGTTTTGTTTCTGAGGTTCACAAATAAAGACATTGGACACAGAAAAGCTTTATCAAAGCAAACTATATATATATATATATAATAGAATTATAATATTTATAATATAATTATAATAATAATAAAGCTTTATCAAAGCAAACTATATATATATATATATATATATAAATTATTGCACTGACAGAAAGGCGATGAACTGTACTTATTTAGAAATGTTACTTCATAGCAAGCAAGTGTGTAAATCTAAACTTTTTTTTTCTTTCTTTTCTTTCTCTTCCCTTTAATTTCTGCTCCAACAAATCCGTGGGGGTTCTTTTTAATTTCAAGCTTTCGAGAGGGTGTCCTCTCTTCTTCAGGAATGACACACTGGTAAAAGAGACAGACAGAGACAGAGAGAGAGAGAAGAGACAGACAGGCACAGGGAGATAGATAGATAGATATCATATAGTAATAAGCCAACTGTCCGTGTGTGTGTGTGTGTGTGTCTGTGTGTGTGTGTGTCTGAAACACGAAACGGGCCTTACAACTCCGCCGTTTTTCGACCGAATCGCTTCAAATTTGCTGTGAGCCCTAACGGGCCGATGGCAACGGCAACCGAGGCGGCCGTGTCATTTGCGCGGTTTCGCAAATGCGCGAAACGCGCATCTGCCGGCCTCTCGGCGCCCGTATCTCTGGCGTTTCTGGGCCGATTGCCTGCGTATTTGGCAGGTACATGACCGGGGACGGTGCCTATCGATGTGCCAAACCGGCAGCGAATCGGTTCAGAAACGCGCGCGCTATACGCCGCTTCACCTTTTCACGAATACCTCCGCCGTTTCTTAACTGAATCGCTTCAAATTTGCTTTCAGGCTTGCTACGGCCGTGGCAAAGCATGGCAGGAAATTTGACGAGAATCGGGAGAGCGCGTCACTCTCAGAGCAGCGCCAACGGGAAACGGGGCCTTATAACGCCGCCTTTTCTTAACCGAATCGCTTCAAATTTGCTGTACTCAGCGTTACCAGTACTTGGCGTTACCGTTACTACGCGTTACCATTACTAGGCGTTACCGTTACTATGGAGAGCGCGTCACTCTCACAGCAGCGCCAACTGGATACAGGGCCTTATAACTCCGCCGTTTCTTAACCGAATCGCTTCAAATTTGCTGTTCTCAGCGTTACCAGTACTTGGCGTTACCGTTACTAGGCGTTACCGTTACTAGGCGTTACTGGTACTCGGAGTTGCGCTAGTATATATAAAAAGAGACAGACAGAGACAGAGAGAGAGAAGAGACAGACAGGCACAGGGAGATAGATAGATAGATATATATATAAAAAGAGACAGACAGAGACAGAGAGAGAGAAGAGACAGACAGGCACAGGGAGATAGATAGATAGATATATATATAAAAAGAGACAGACAGAGACAGAGAGAGAGAAGAGACAGACAGGCACAGGGGGATAGATAGATAGAAAGATATATAAAAAGAGACAGACAGAGACAGAGAGAGAGAGAGACAGACAGAGACAGGCACAGGGAGATAGATAGATAGATAGATATATAAAAAGAGACAGACAGAGACACATTAAGAGAGACAGAGAGAAGGGTGGGGCCAAAGGGGGAGGGGAGGGGTGGGTGGTGGTAGAATGATAAAGAGGAACCTTTGTTGGAGGTAGCACAGAAGCCAGTGACAGAGACACCCACAGTAGTGGGTGTGAAGTTGGTTCTGCAACTTCGGCTACAAAAACAACAAGTGCAACGCCGAGCGGCTGCAAAGTCCCCTCGCAGCATCGCCGAGCTACTCCGAAATCGGAATGTGTCGGCTGTACACATACATAAAAACGCATCAAAACAGCACGTAACTACATAAAAACGCATCAAAACAGCACGTAACTGAATAGTTTTTTTATGTATAGCCTTGGGGTTCGGACCCGTGATTTGAGCGCGCGCGATCATGCGCACACGCGCACAGAAAAATTCATGGCAACTGTGTTATAGACCATTCATCAAGAAATGTGAAAAAAACTGCATTAAAATACATGCAAAACTTCGCGAGAATTAGCGATTATGTGTTTCGGGGTTTGAACCCCGTAACTGGCGCGACCTTGACCTTAATGTCAAACTAAATACATCAGTGGATAGCTTGCATCTTGGTAAACTAGTATACCAAATTTGATGATGATAGACTGAATAGTTTTTGAGAAAAACGGACGAATAGCCGGACGGACGGAGGCACGCCGGACGGACACCGGACGGACCAGACAAAAACAATAGCTCCCCGAACCTTCGGCTCGGGGACTAACAAAACCAACCCACTGTTGTCATTGAAATCAATAGTCGCACAGCCCAGCACCCGGGTTGTTCTTAAAGGGGCACCCTGACGGACGGATGAGTTTTTGCAAGAAACACGTCGAGATCACCAGGAAAACATCCTTTACAGAGATCGCAACACTCACTTTGCTCTGGTTTACTAGAAATCAAACCGTCAATTCGGCGATTCCTCCTTGGCGGAGGTGCTGGAAGTCAAATTATTTCACACAAAGAGAAGGCGTTTGCCGTCTCTTTTCTAATGGCCGCTTGTGTGTAGACCCAATCGTTCGCACGAACGTTTCGCAATACAAGCCTTTTTATTTCATTTAAAAAAAAAATGTTATACAGTTTATCTAAAGGAGTTTCGCGCACAACAAAGGAAACAGCTCCATTTATTATTTATACTGCACTACCAAAAAAAAAGAAAACGCTTCAAGCACAATGATTGTTCTCCACCCACCCCATCCAAAATGACTTCTCTCTCCGGCATCTCCGCCAAGGAGGAATCGCCGTTTTGACGGTTTAATTTATAAGAAACCAGAGCAAAGTGAGTGTTCCGATCCTTGAAAAGGCTGTCTTTCTGGTGATCTCGACGCGTTGCTTGGAAAAACTCATCCGTCAGGGTCCACCTTTAAGGTCACTCTCGTGTTGTGTTGTGTTGTTTTCTTTCAACTTTCGCTGATCAAATTATCGCCAGTCTGTTAAAATAAAGGGACCAACTCGCACGTCCGATTTCAGTCGTACGAAACGATAGTCACTATCCAAAATGTGACTTGGACATCTGTGAGGAGTGCTTCTGACGAACTACTACCGTCTAAACGAATCTGATGAATTCCTGCTATATCCGTTCACTATGCTCATGTAGTATACCGCAATACACCAATCTCATAAAATATCAGATATACAAAAACATTTCGTCAGATTCGTTGTAGAGGGACTACAAATTCCAGCAGGAGTTCAGCATATTCATTTCGACAGTGGTATTTCACGAGAATCCTGCCTCACGAGATGTCACCTCCCATTTTGGATAGCTGTACGACTGCGGTTGCTCGTGTGAGTCGGCTCTTCCAGGCCAACATGTGTGCCATTTCAAAGTGAGTACTGCTCCGTTGGCTTGGGTGTTGTGTTTCGTCTTGTCCAGTCCGTAGGTCTACCGTTCCATCCGGGCTCTTTAAAAAAAAAACCCACCAAAACACACACACAAAACACACTGAAAGTTAACCTTTTCGCCGCCAGGCATTTTTCAGCAAAAAAATACCATTAAACTTAACTGGGTAAAAAATAATGTTCTGCAATATTGCGAATTACTTTGTGAAATATGACA
>CM065690.1:7168554-7176054 GCA_017654935.2 Phymorhynchus buccinoides
TGTCATTAATTTTAAACGATGCTTTCATAAATATTCATTCCAATTTATAACAGCTTCTTTCTTCCCTTTTCTAAACATAACTATTGTGCATGTTATAATCCTAGTAAGTGCGCATGTCTGTAGCTTATGCTCTTCTTATGTGATATTGTAAAATTGTCAATTGATTACTATGGTTTATGTGTGTGAAAGGAATTGTGAGAATGTTGATTTACATTTCATGTTGTCCTCGTTTTTTGGATTTGTTACATTTGATTGTTACATTCTTTACTTTTAAACCTTTTGAGTTTGTTTTGTAATTTATTTATTTATTCACTTTTTATTTCATTATTTTCGAGGACCTGAAGAAAAGAAGCAGTTATTTATGCTTACTCGGTTTATTCTCATTAAAAAATTCCATTTTTTCGATTTCTCTCTCTCTCTCTCTCTCTCTCTCTCTCTCTCTCTCTCTCTCCTCTCTCTCTCTCTCTCTCTCTCTCTCTCTCTTTTTCTTTCTCGTCTCTCTCTCTCTCTCTCTCTCTCTCTCTCTCTCTCTCTCTCTCTCTCTCTCTCTCTCTCTTCTCTCTCTCTCTTGTCTGCTTTGTCTGCTGCTTGTTTGCTTATCTACTTGGTACTTATTTGGTTATTTCATTTTTCGTAAATTGTTCTTTACTTTGATGCCTTGCTTCATCATGAATGGGCTTGGCCTAAAATCGTTAATCCTTGTGTGCTAAAGGTTTTCAGTCTTCAGTCTCTCTCTCTCTCTCTCTCTCTCTCTCTCTCTCTCTCTCTCTCCTCTCCGCCCTCTCTCTCTCTCTCTCTCTCTCTCTCTCTCTCTCTCTCTCTCTCTCTCTCTCTCTCTCGTCTCTCTCTCTCTCTCTCTCTCTCTCTCTCTCTCTCTCTCTCTCTCTCTCTCTCTCTCTCTCTCTCTCTCTCTCTCTCTCTCTCTCTCTCTACTCTCTCTCTCTCTCTCTCTCTGGTCTGTCTGTCTCTTTTAATGTATCTCTCCTGATAGACTTTTCGTCTTCAGCTAAAATGAGTTAGATACTACTACTACTACTACTACTACTACTACTACTACTACTACTACTACTACTACTACTACTACTACTACTACTACTACTACTATACTACTACTACTACTACTACTACTAATACAACAATAATAATAATAATAATAATAATAATAATAATAATAATAATAATAATAATAAAGGCTTCCGTCTTCACCTATTTATTAATTGTTTACCGCTCGATTGGGGTTTTTTATGTTAAAAAACACCAATCTCTCTTTTATACACCAGCTACTCTGATGACATGTATCATTGATAAGAAGAATGTTAAACAACATAACTCAAGCACATGTACATCTCAGGCTCACCTCAGAGCTTTCGGGGGCGTGACGCTCCCTTCATCAGCACCGTCTGCTGACACAACATCTTTAATTGGTTGACACTAGCCTGTAGTAGGGGCCACCAGTACATGAGAGCCGCGCACGTAAATTGATTTTCTACATAAATCATAAAGCACGGGACAGCTTATCATTAAAAGACTATACTACAATCTGGTAAAAAGATTGTGGCGGTACCATAGCCAATGAGGTTGAACCGAGGCGTGGCTACCGCTACACCTATCTGTATTGTTTAAAAAAAATCGGGACTGTACTGGTGTTGCACTGCCTCCGGACATTGCCTCCAGTATTGTTCCCACCATCTTTGTATTTACAAATGTCCCATATGTGTCTGTTCCAGACCGAGAGGACGTAAAGCACCATTTTTCTTCTTCTTGTTCACAGCTTAGCATTTTGTGGAACGCTATGACTCTCAGAGTGGGGGCGCGCTTTATAGTGCTCAGCTGAAAGGGGATGGTTGAACTTTGGGGACCTTCCCCGGTGCCACCAGTCCTCAAAATCTTTTTGATCGAGAAAGTTTTGCATGGAGGTGTCAAAGAGGGCGGGGGCTAATATGTGGGGAGAAGGGAGGTAGGAGGGCGGGGGGAGGGGGTGGGGGGCGACGGGGGGGGGTGGGGGTCGGGGGGTAGGGGGGGGGGGGGGGGGGGGGGGGGTAGGTGGGGCGGAGTGGTGGTGGTGGTGGTGGGGGGGGGGGGGGGGGTTGGTGAGAAACGGTGGGTACATGTCCGCCGCTCGGCGACGCTCTGGTTTTCTGTTGTTATGTCTTCCGAATATGTCGTTTATTGTAAGTTTGTGAACCATGTGGTCTTGTGTTTTTGATGTGTGCTATTAACGAAGTGTATGTCATATGCCCATTATGTTTGAGTAAGTATGTCTTAATCTATTGCTATCTTACGAATGTGTTTCCGTGTGTGGTATGTGGACCGTGTTACCATATAGTTTATAATATTATTTTGTATGCTCCTGTCAAGTGTATGTTTGTTGTTATTTTCTGGTTTTGCTTCATGTCTGGTGTTCTATTTATACTTCACTTTGTAAAGCGCACAGAGCGCGCTTATAGTGTGGAGTGTTAGCAGTTATGTTGTAATGGAAAGAGTGACCCGTGTTTCTTTGGGCTTAAAAGCTGATTAAGTTCTTTTAAAACATTATTTATTATTTATTTTATGTTATTGTTTGTTTTTAAATAAATAGATCTAATGCAGGCCAAACAATGTCTTAGCGTGTACTATTTGACTTCTGAGTACTGTGTGCACTATCCCAGGTTGTTGGGGTGATGGCTTTTGTACACTTTCTTATTTCAAGCACTGGGAGAGGGGTGGAAGTAAAGTACATTTTCTTACTACACATTTCATAATTTGCACACCATTTCAACGCCCCAGGAGAAATATCAGTATGCAGTACACTTTCTTGTTACAAACTTGCTGTTTGTATACCCGTTGAAAATCCAAAATGAACCACTTTTTTTAAAAGGCGTGAATAGCAAATTTCTCCTTTACATCCTGCAGTCCTAAAGATTACAGGCACATGGGAGGGAACATGACAATCAGTGAACAATTTACATCATTGGTAGTAGAACATACTGGGAATGAGATTGAATCATACAAATTATTTTTTAAATTTTGTCTAAAATTGAGAGGTTGTGGGGATAGTGTTGGTTAAACTAAGGTGAGTATGTCTTTCTTTGCTGTGTCAGTGTATTTGTATTTAATGCTGTCATAAAGTAAAGTACACCTGTGCATGTGCATTAATTTTGAATAAACTCATACCAGCCACGAAAGTCTCAAAGACCTTTTTGTCGGAACCTCCCCCCTTCCTCACTTTTTTAAATATTTATTGAAGAGTGTTTACTAGGCAAACATGTTTTTCGGAATAGGCAAACATGTACCGGCGGGTATGTATTTTTTTGCGTGGTTCATCACAATAGCAGGTAAATGTATTTCACTTTTAACAAAACCGTTTTGAGAAAGAAAAAAAATGTAACGAAGCCTACCTAACTACCCCCTTCCCTCCCCTTTTTGGGGGAAGATTTACTACTAAACTATCCTGGGATAAGCACTGATTTTAAGCACTAAGAGAGAGAGAGAGAGCACCATCGCCCTAAGCTAAGTGACCCAGCCAGTCAGGGCCCTTTCAGCGGACACCCAACGTGATGCTGAATGGAGCTACCATAGCTACCTTCACTCTAAGCTACGTGACGCAGCCAGTCAGGTCCCGATCAGCGGACACCCAACATTATGAAACATAATCGAACAGGAACCGCCTAAGCTAATGAAAAACAAGTTATGTTCTGTGGCTTTTTCGTGCAAGACAGTATGAGTTTGCTCAGTTGCAGTGTTTGAGATCAAATAATCACAACTGAGCCAAACAAATAAGAAGATCGTAATCTGTGATGAGAAACACACAGTGTTGTGTAAAAGTAGAGCTGATTATTTTGTTTTTTAATCAGTGACAAAATTGTGTGTCAGAGATTCAATGCGAGATCTGCAAGCTGCACGCACATCTTTGGTTGTTCCTTGCCCATTACTTGTCGTCAGGCAAACATTCAGCCCCATCGGCTCGGAAGTGAGTGAGATCACTTTTCGCGACTCCGCGCGCTAGAGATAAACAAGCGCATTCACTCTTGCAAACCGGCTTCGATAGAACGGCCAATAGCAAATACATTTGTTATTATATACCCCGAGCTCAGCATCTCTACAAATAAACAAATTCCATTTCAATCATCTAGCTGTCACCTCTGCAGTGGTTGGAAGCCCAGAGACTGGCATACACGTGGTTTTTATATAAATTTTTTTTTTACCTCTGCCACATATTGGCTATGACCTTTCTATCTATACTATTTACCTGTTCGTAAAGGCATAACTAGTATGTACTGTGCTTCATGTTTTCCACTTGAAGGAATAAACAAATTAAAGTATGAAACAATGGACTCCTCGGTCGTGGTGCAATGCACAGCACCAGTGCTTTTCTTATAATTTTCTGTGAATTTGAAATTGCAGTGTCAGTTTAGCTGCGTTAATTAAACAGCACTTGATTACGTGAAAGATTACTTGATTACATCAACATGGGATGGGAAATTAAATTAAGAACGAGTAGCCTGAGGCAACAAACGCATGCATGCGTATATGCATTATACGCTCTCTCGCTCTCTCGCTCTCTCCTCTCTCTCTCTCTCTCTCTCTCTCTCTCTCTCTCTCTCTCACTCACACACACACACACACACACGCAGAGGCGCGCGCGCACACACACACACGCGCGCGCGCGCGCGGGCGCACGCACGCACACACACGCACGCACACGCGCACACACACACGCGCACACACCACAAAACACAGCACAAACCTCTTATTCAATCTTCCCTCACGTGCACACAACGATAGAAGTTACAGAAACAGACAGAAGGTGGGCACATTGTGGGGACAAATACACACTTTTTTCATGTTACAGGCAAAGAACTGACAACATATTTTAAGAGGAGAGTATGGGAAACCTTCACCAGAGCAACCCTCCTCCTTCACCTTGACGCTGAAGAGACCGTCCATCCTAAGCCGCTATACTATACGAAATGTCCACGTAGCGTGTCGCCATTGTCTACAGAAGACTCTCTCCCCAGAGTATACCTCTACAGCCACTCTTAAAAATGACCATATTTTACACACCCCACCTTCCTCTCTATCTTTGATCTATTTCATTATTTGTCTCAGTTTTAAAAAAAACCATATTTTGCATTTTTAAATTTTTCGGCATTAATTGTTTTAAACATTATTTAGGCGAATCGAGACTGCTCAGTTTAGTCGATGAAACGAGAGTGGGCAAAACGCGCGTAGATGAAACGTGCGTAGGCGAATAGAGGCTACGGTTGGCCTTCACAGTCGCACTCGGAAATGTCCATTTTGGCGCTACATCATCGTTTAGAAGCCACAGCCACACACAACTATTACCTTCTACAAAACTTTCAAAGTCAACTCCAGGGCACAGAAATCCTTCATCCCCAGATCCATCCACCTCCTAAACTCATGATCCTTTTAGGCTTAGATGTGTGTTCATCGTGTTAAAAAGAAACTATGCATGCTTATCCTTAGATATGTATGTATCCACATGTAATGTGTATCTTTAAGCGTGTATTACGTGTAACCTTACAATATGTACATTATACTCACGCATGCTAAATGTCTATGTCCGTATGCATTTTATGCATTTTTTTTTATACTCATGTGACTTTGTTTAAGTCAAAATGTGCTTATATTCATGCATGCTGAATGTCGATGTCTGTGTTATTCTGACACCTGAACAAAATGTATCCTTCTTTCGGATGAGACGATAAACTGTGGTCCCGTGTGCCCATCCACTTAGCACACGTTAATCCCAGTGGCAACGACAAATTTGTAATTTGGTCAAAAGCTACCCTCCCCCCTTTCCCTCCTCATCAGTAACACAAAAATCGCATGCCCAAAAAAAAAAAAGATTGGGTGGCGCGCCTCTGGCTGCGACGCGCTCTCCAGGTGGGAGCAACCCGAATTTCACAGAGACGCCTCTATAAATGTTCTCAAATGCACATCGAGTTGGAATTCGATGAACGAGATGACATCAAAATCCGCACTTCAAAATAAATAAAACATTATTTCCATTGCGGCTTCAGGTGAGTTGGAAACGAAAAAGATGTAGCTAAAAACAAGGGTGAGAGAACCGTATTTAATTCTTCAAACTACAGTAGACAACAAAAGTGTCTTTTGAGGGCAGAGAGGCGATTTGAAACGCTTTTCAGCCAAAAACAACAAGGGCGTCGCCGAGCGGCAGACATGTCCGTCACCAGCAATGCCACGCACTTGCGACACCCCGTAGAGTGTCACATCCTGACACAAAATTGGAAGGGATTCTGTCTTCTAGTTCACGAGATACAGCTTGAAGAAGAAACATGTAGCGCAAAGAAGGAAATTTCGGTTTTCAAGGTCACACTTCAAGGTCAAGGTCAGCATGGTGATAATTTATGCTCGAATGTTTTCTTCTCTAGGGTATACAGTACCACACACAATCTGAAGCGCTTCTGTCAAGTACAAATGTGGAAAATATGGCTTAAAACCCAATGTGTAGACCCCTACCACTTTCAAGGCCTACCAATCGCCCGGACCGTGACATTGACCTTGATCGGTATGCCACCATCAGAACGGGCATAAGCCAAAGTACCTTCATGCCAACTTTGAAGACTCTAACACTAACGGTGTGGGAGTTATGGCCCCTGAAATATTTTCGGTTTTCAAGGTCGTACGCCAAGGTCAAGGTCACGACGGCAAAATGGTTTGCGCGGATGCCTTCCTCTCATGGTGACACACCAGCACACAAAATTTGACGTGATTCGGTCAACCCGTTCGAAAGATATCCTTGGGACAGACAGAAGGAGAAAAAATGACCCTCCGATTTTCAGGCTCCAGCGATCTTTTTGACCTTGACCTTGACCTTGATCGGTATGCCATCATCAAAACGGGCATAAGCCAAACCACCTTCATGCCACGTTTCAACATCCTATGTTGATCGGTGCCCGAGATATGGCTAAAAATAGATTTTCGGTTTTCAAGGTCGTACGTCAAGGTCAAGGTCACGACGGCAAAATGGTTTGCGCGGATCTCTTCCTATTAAGGTGGCACACCATCACACACAAAATTTGACGCGATTCGGTCAAGCGGTTCGGGAGATATCCTTGGGAAAGACAGAAACAAAACCAGAACCCCCCAAAAAAAACCCACCCCAAAACAAACAAACAAACAAACAGACAAACCAACCCATCGCAAAGTCCGATCACCTTCGGTGACGGACAACAACCCGAATCAACCCTTTAAGTGAGACATCTTCGCAGAGCAGCTGGCATGAATAGGCACTATGGAAAAGAGCAAGACTCGAACGACAACTATGCAGCTGACAAGACATAGGACATGCAACAGGAAATGAAAGTCTGACCACCCCCTCTCCTGCTATGGAATGAGGAGCAGCTTTGTAACAAAAAAGTGTCAAAGAAAACCCGCTGTACTGTTGCATGAAGGAAAATGAACACGGAAGGGAAGCCTTAAACAACGGGAAGGGAAAGAACGAAAAAGAGAAAGAAAGAAGATGGAATAAAAGGA
>CM065690.1:7186054-7191054 GCA_017654935.2 Phymorhynchus buccinoides
AGAGAGGGACAGAGAAGGACGGAGACAGGAAGAGAGAGACAGAGGCATAGAGAAAAACAGTGAGAGAGAGAGAGAGAGAGAGAGAGAGAGACGAGAGAGAGAGAGAGAGAGAGAGAGAGAGAGAGAGAGAGAGAGAGAGAGAGAGAAGCAGACAGACAGAGAGACAAACAGACAGGCAGGCAAACAAGCAGGTAGACACACACGCGCGCGCACGCAGAGAGAGAGAGGGGGGGGGGAGAGAGGGAGAGAGACAGACAGACAGAGAGAGAGAGAGAGAGAGAGAGAGAGAGAGAGAGAGAGAGAGAGAGAGAGAGAGAGAGAGAAGACAAACAGACGACAGACAGACAGACAAAGACAGATAGAGACAGAACAATCGTTCTATGTGAAGAAAAACCTTTGACAGAAGAAAGCAGGAGGTGGTCTGGAAAATGGGCTCCTAACGCCTGACTGACCTGAACAGACAGCCAGATGAATGAACTGACCAAGCACCATACGCATACGGACACGCTAGCAGACGCACCGATAAAACTGCATCGACCGTAATGCGCGCAGGACACGCTGACCTACACACTGACAGAGTGAAGTTGACCACGATAAGCGTAGGACACACTCGCAGACGCATCGATAAAATTGTATTGGCCATGATGCATACAGTGCACGCTGACCTACACACTGGCAGAGTGAAGTTGACCACGATAAGCGTGGTACACACTCGCAGACGCGCCGATAAATTTGCATTAATCGTAATGTGCATGGGACACGCGAGCCCACTGATAGAATCGATTGACCACATAGAATGCGTACGGGACACACTGACAGACGATCTGATAGAAAGCATTGATAATAATACATGCAGGACACACTGACGCACACACTGACAGACTGCATTGACCATAATGCACACGGGACACACTGACAGACACACTCATACATTGCATTGACCATACTGCACAAGCTGACCTGTTTACTCTACTCTTTTTAGTAGTATTCTACTCAATTTGGACCTCTACTACTCTTCAAAATTGAAAAATAATGCTCTAATTACTCATTTTCAGTGAACATTGTTTGATGGTTTAATAAATAAAACTACACATTTTGCTCCAAAACTACTCATTTCAGCTATCCAGACTACTCAAAACTTGTGTAGGGGGTAAACAGGTCTGTACAAGGGACACACTGACAGACACACTGATAGAATGCATTGACCATAATGCACACGGGACACACTGACAAACACACTGATACACTGCATTGACCATAATGCACACGGGACACACTGACAAACACACTGATACACTGCATTGACCATAATGCACACGGGACACACTGACAGACACACTGATAGAATGCATTGACCATAATGCACAAGGGACACACTGACAGACACACTGATACACTGCATTGACCATAATGCACA
Organism: Phymorhynchus buccinoides; assembly: GCA_017654935.2. Classification (NCBI taxonomy): domain Eukaryota; kingdom Metazoa; phylum Mollusca; class Gastropoda; order Neogastropoda; family Raphitomidae; genus Phymorhynchus; species Phymorhynchus buccinoides. Next base: position 7,187,472 of record CM065690.1, read on the forward strand.
CGGGACACACTGACAGACACACTGATACACTGCATTGACCATAATGCACAAGGGACACACTGACAGACACACTGATACACTGCATTGACCATAATGCACACGGGACACACTGACAGACACACTGATACACTGCATTGACCATACTGAACAGTATGCAAATCTGATGAGGAAAAAAAAAATGCAGTCTTCAAGAACAGCTGTCCTTTAGCAAATGTGCCCAACTCCAATGTTTTCAAAATCCTATTGATCGAGAGAGTGGGAATGTACCCTGGGCAAGGCATATCACAACAACAACATTCAGTATTCATACGGCGCTGAATCTTAATAGAAATCATATCAAAGCGCACACACACGTGTTAGCATTCATAACGCATTCAAACAAAAACGCAATACAAAGCGAACACACACGGATGACATCAATGGAACACAGATAAACACACTTTAACCCAGCCTTTCGCAACAGCAACTGCCTCCTCCGCTATCTGGAAGTCCTACTCGGAAACGACGGACCCGCATGCATACAAAGATCGGAATCACACGTCTACCTTGTATGACTGTGTACTCAGTTTCACACGTACACACTTCTAGAGAGTTGCAATAATATTGGTTTAGGGGGCAACGATGCGCAGTATGCAAATCTTAGGCCGCGTACACAGCAGACGCGGAAATCCCCTGCGCAATCCTTAAATATGTCAAAGAAAGAAGGGGTGAAACAATGAAGCACACGTGTCCGTATTTCCCGTAATCCGTAGGGGAAGACGGGGTAAAAAGCGCATGGGCGGGTAAGAAGCCCACCTTAATTATCTCATGAAATGAAGCAAATTTCAGTCTCATTTTACCCATGAGACGAGCGTTAATGTCTTAGCATTCGTCTCATGGGCAAATTTGACTGAAATTTTGGGGGGGGGTGAGATAATTGGGGTGGGCTTCTTACCCGCCCATACGCTTTTTACCCCGTCTTCCCCTATATATTTTTTTCCTTCTTTCTTTTACTTACTTATGTGTTCCAGTGCGTAAATTCCGCGTCTAATGTGTCCGCGCCCCTAATGGGGGTTGGGGAGGGGGGGGGGGGGGGTTGTTTGTTAAAATACCACAAATGTAATAATGGAGAAAGGTTTGTCAAACAGAAACTGAATACAACATTCCACAACAAACCGCGAGGGATATATTGTATGCCAGAGCGTATAGGGGAAGACGGGGTAAAAAGCGCATGGGGCGGGTAAGAAGCCCACCCCAATTATCTCATGAAATAAAGAAAATGTCAGTCAAATTTGCCCATGAGACGAATACTAGACATTAACGCTCGTCTCATGGGCAAAATGAGACTGAAATTTGCTTCATTTCATGAGATAATTGGGGTGGGCTTCTTACCCGCCCATGCGCTTTTTACCCCGTCTTCCCCTCTATATTGGAAAATAGGAATGTAAAAGACTGATAAAAAGAGAAGGGGGTAGTGTGTGTGTGTGTGTGTGTGGGTGGGTGGGTGGGTGGGTGATAGAGCTGGAAGTAAGTGAAAATGTGACGAACAAGCCATAAGCCTATGAATGAATGTGCTCTCGGTTTTAAAGAGAGAAATTAAATGAAATAAATGGAACCTTTATTTTACAACGGTAAAACTCGAACTCGAACTCGAAATTTTTAATGAGGATAAACTGAGTAAGCAGAAATAGCTTATTTTCATCAGGTCCTCTAAAATAATGACATATGAAATGAATAAATAAATAAATAAATTACAAAACAAACTCAAATGGTTCAAAAGTAAACAATGTAACAAATCCAAAGAACAAGGACAACATGACATAGAAATCAACATTCTCACAATTCCTTTCACACACATAACTCATAGTTAGACAAGTAATCAATTGACAATTTTACAATATCAGGTAGTAGGAGCATAGCTACAGACATGCGCATTTACTAAAATTATAACATGCACAATAGATAAGTTTAGAAAAGGGGAATGAACTGTTATAAAAGAGACAGTGACATACATTATAGTGACAGAGACAGAGACAGAGACAGACATAGTGACAGAGACAGACATAGTGACAGACATAGTGACAGACATAGTGACAGACATAGTGACAGACATAGTGACAGAGACAGACATAGTGACAGAGACAGTGACAGACATAGTGACAGAGACAGACATAGTGACAGACATAGTGACAGACATAGTGACAGAGACAGAGACAGACATAGTGACAGACATAGTGACAGAGAAAGTGACAGACATAGTGACAGACATAGTGACGGAGGCAGTGACAGACATAGTGACAGAGACAGTGACAGACATAGTGACAGACATAGTGACAGAGTGACAGACAGTGACAGACATAGTGACAGACATAGTGACAGAGACAGTGACAGACATAGTGACAGACATAGTGACGGAGGCAGTGACAGACATAGTGACAGAGGCAGTGACAGACATAGTGACAGACATAGTGACAGACATAGTGACAGAGACAGTGACAGACATAGTGACAGACATAGTGACAGACATAGTGACAGAGGCAGTGACAGACATAGTGACAGACATAGTGACAGACATAGTGACAGAGACAGAGACAGACATAGTGACAGACATAGTGACGGAGGCAGTGACAGACATAGTGACAGACATAGTGACAGACATAGTGACAGACATAGTGACAGACATAGTGACAGAGGCAGTGACAGACATAGTGACAGAGACAGTGACAGACATAGTGACAGAGACAGTGGCATACATATAGTGACAGTGACAGTGACAGACATAGTGACAGAGATAGTGACAGACATAGTGACAGAGATAGTGACAGACATAGTGACAGACATAGTGACAGACATAGTGACAGAGACAGTGACAGACATAGTGACAGAGACAGTGACAGACATAGTGACAGAGACAGTGACAGACATAGTGACAGAGACAGTGACAGACATAGTGACAGAGGCAGTGACAGACATAGTGACATACATAGTGACAGAGGCAGTGACAGACATAGTGACAGACATAGTGACATAGACAGAGACAGATATTGTGACAGAGACAGTGACAGACATAGTGACATACATAATGACAGAGGCAGTGACAGACATAGTGACATACATAATGACAGACAGTGACAGACATAGTGACAGAGACAGTGACAGACATAGTGACAGAGACAGTGGCATACATATAGTGACAGTGACAGTGACAGACATAGTGACAGAGACAGTGACAGACATAGTGACAGAGATAGTGACAGAGACAGTGACAGAGACAGTGACAGACATAGTGACAGAGACAGTGACAGACATAGTGACAGAGACAGTGACAGACATAGTGACAGAGACAGTGACAGACATAGTGACAGAGACAGTGACAGACATAGTGACAGACATAGTGACAGACATAGTGACAGACATAGTGACAGAGACAGTGACACATATAGTGACAGAGGCAGTGACAGACATAGTGACAGAGATAGTGACAGACATAATGACAGAGACAGTGACATACATAATGACAGAGACAGTGACAGACATAGTGACAGAGACAGTGACACATATAGTGACAGGCAGTGACAGACATAGTGACAGACATAGTGACAGA
>CM065690.1:7193554-7206054 GCA_017654935.2 Phymorhynchus buccinoides
TTTCCTAACCATTTGTGTCCCACAAAACCTCTGGTTTTCTTACGACAATAAACAATTTGTTCTTGTTCTTGTTCTTGTTGTTGTTCTGTTCTTGTTCTCCTCCCCCCGCCCCCCCCCCCCCCCTCCCTCTCCCCCATCTGTGCGACTCATTTCGAAGTAGAGAAACAGACCAAGGGAGTCAGAGCCATAACGATATGTGTACAGTGCTTAGAAACCGATAGGGACAGACGTGTCCAGGAAGCCAGAACCCCCCCCCATCTCCCCCCCCCTCCCCCCCCCCCCCCCCAACAACATCCGCCATGTGAACAGGCGCCAACCCCCCCCCCCCCCACCGAGGGTAGTCATGATGCATGGGTCCTCTCTCCTCTCCTCCCTAAACCCTCTGACAGTGAGACAGAGACAGAGACAGAGAGAGAGAGAAGAAGAGAGAGAGGGACAGACAGAGAGACAGAGACAGTGGGAGACAGAGAGAGAAAGACAGACAGTGACAGACATAGATAATAAGAGCCAGACAGACAAAAAGACAGACAGACAGAGACAGACAGAGAGGAGAGAGAGAAAGACAGACAGGCACAGGGAGATACATATATAGATATATATAGATATAGATCTTTGTAGCATTGCATTTGGAGTGAATAAAACGTCCCCAGAGGAAGAGGAGCTTTCTCCTCGAAATATTGGGAAAGAAATAACCAGCTTGTTTGCCTTTCTGTTTTTTGTTTTTTGTATATATATATATATATATAGTTTGCTTTGATAAAGCTTTTCTGTGTCCAATGTCTTTATTTGTGAACCTCAGAAACAAAACCAGTTAACGTTAACTTTGAGTAATGTTCCGTGTTAAAAAAAAAAATAAAAAAAAAAATAATAATATAAATTGTGCTGATTTACTTTATATATATATAAAGAGACGGACAGAGACAGAGAGAGAGAAGAGACAGACAGAGAGAAGAGACAGACAGGCACAGGGAGATAGAGAGATATAATATAAAAAGAGACAGACAGAGACAGAGAGAGAGAGAGAGAAGAGACAGAAGAAAAACCTATTAAGAGAGACAGAGAGAAGGGTGGGGCCAAAGGGGGAGGGGAGGGGGCCAAAGGGGGAGGGGAGGGGTGGTGGTGGTAGAATGGTAAAGAGGAACCTTTGTTGGAGGTAGCACAGAAGCCAGTGACAGAGACACCCACAGTAGTGGGTGTGAAGTTGGTTCTGCAACTTCGGCTACAAAAAACAACAAGTGCAACGCCGAGCGGCTGCAAAGTCCCCTCGCAGCATCGCCGAGCTACTCCGAAATCGGAATGTGTCGGCTGTACACATACATAAAAACGCATCAAAACAGCACGTAACTACATAAAAACGCATCAAAACAGCACGTAACTGAATAGTTTTTGATGTATAGCCTTGGGGTTCGGACCTGTGATTTGAGCGCGCGCGATCATGCGCACACGCGCGCACAGAACAATTCATGGCAACTGTGTTATAGACCATTCATCAAGAAATGTTGTGAAAAAAACTGCATTAAAATACATGTAAAACTTCGCGAGATATTAGCGATTATGTGTTTCGGGGTTTGAACCCCGTAACTGGCGCGACCTTGACCTTAATGTAAAACTAAATACATCAGTGGATAGCTTGCATCTTGGCAAACTAGTATACCAAGTTTGATGATGATAGACTGAATCATTTTTGAGAAAAACGGACGAATAGCCGGACGGACGGAGGCACGCCGGACGGACACCGGACGGACCAGACAAAAACAATAGCTCCCCGAACCTTCGGCTCGGGGACTAACAAAAGCAACCCACTGCTGTCATTGAAATCAATAGTCGCACAGCCCAGCACCCGGGTTCTTCTTAAAGGGGCACCCTGACGGACGGATGAGTTTTTGCAAGAAACACGTCGAGATCACCAGGAAAACATCCTTTACAGAGATCGCAACACTCACTTTGCTCTGGTTTACTAGAAATCAAACCGTCAATTCGGCGATTCCTCCTTGGCGGAGGTGCTGGAAGTCAAATTATTTCACACAAAGAGAAGGCGTTTGCAGTCTCTTTTCTAATGGCCGCCTGCGTGTAGACCCAATCTTTTGCACGAACGTTTCACAATACAAGTCTTTTTATTTCATTTTTATTTAAAATGTTGTACAGTTTATTTAAAGGAGTTTCGCGCACAACAAAGGAAATAGCTCTATTTATTATTTTTACAGCACTACAAAAAAATAAGGAAAACGCTTCAAGCACAATGAGTGACCTCCACCCACCCCATCCAAAATGGCTTCTCTCTCCGGCATCTCCGCCAAGGAGGAATCGCCGTTTTGACGGTTTAATTTCTAAGAAACCACAGCAAAGTGAGTGTTCCGATCCTTGAAAAGGCTGTCTTTCTGGTGATCTCGACGCGTTGCTTGGAAAAACTCATCCGTCAGGGTCCACCTTTAAGGTCACTCTCGTGTTGTGTTGGGTTGTTTTCTTACAACTTTCGCTGATCAAATTATCGCCAGTCTGTTAAAGCTAAGGGACCAACTCGCACGTCCGATTTCAGTCGTACGAAACGATAGTCACTATCCAAAATGTGACTTGGACATCTGTGAGGGGTGCTTCTGACGAACTACTACCGTCTAAACGAATCTGATGAATTCCTGCTATGTCCGTTCACTATGCTCATGTAGTATACCGCAATACACCAATCTCATCAAATATCAGATATACACAAACATTTCGTCAGATTCGTTGTAGAGGGACTACAAATAATCATACACGGAACTAGCAGGAGTTCAGCATATTCATTTCGACAGTGGTATTTCACGAGAATCCTGCCTCACGAGATGTCACCTCCCATTTTGGATAGCTGTACGACTGCGGTTGCTCGTGTGAGTCGGCTCTTCCAGGCAAACATGTGTGCCATTTCAAAGTGAGTACTGCTCCGTTGGCTTGGGTGTTGTGTTTCGTGTTGTCCAGTCCGGGCTCTTTAAAAAACCCCAAAAAAACACACACACAAAACACACTGAAAGTTAACCTTTTCGCCGCCCAAAAATACCATTAAGCTTAACTGGGTACAAAACCATTTTCTGCAATATTGTGAATTACTTTGTGAAATATGACATTATCCGTACCGCCCAAAATTAAGAAAATAGGGTCTTTGAATAACAGGTCTGGATTGGATGCCTTTTAGTGACATGGGTGTTAAACCATTGTGGTGCTAAAATGCGACATTGGCGGTGAAAGGGTTAAACAAACAAAGATTGAAGTAGCGAGGCCAGGAGAGGGAATAGCGGAAATCAACGAGGAAGAAACTCTCCGTTAATTAGCTCCCCCTCCACCAATTACGTTGCTTATGACAACCCCGCCTAGCGCCGCATGTTTAAGAGACCAAAGGGAGCAAACCCAACATCCTCCTCCATTAAAGGATGTGTTGTTATTCGCCCACACGACCCTGACTGAGTGACCCAGCACCACGAAAGGGACATTAAGTCGCTGGGCTAGTTTCTCACAACAGGCTTGTAAAGTCAAAAATCTAATTGTTTATCAATTTTGAGTTGTTGGTATTTTCCTGCTCTCTAACATCTCATCTTTCAGATTTATGAAGGGTAATCTTTATTATGGTCTCTAAATACTCCGAAATGTGCTTTGAAATGAGTAGGTTGATGCATTTTCTTCAGCTAGTCTAAATAAAACTTGTGACTGTGATTTCTCAAAAAAATAGTCGCCAGTCACCCTACCAACTTCAAATGCTCAGAACTCTGAAACGACAAAAAAGGTACAATAATGGTTCTTATATCATTTGACAGAGAATTGTCTGAAGTTGTAAGAACCATTGTATCAGAATGGTCATTTTGACACGTAATGTCCCTTTCGTGGTGCTAGGTCACAGTTATTACGTAATTAGCTGCCAACTGACCTTGGGTACCCACGTGTTTACTTGCTTGCTTGCTTGCTTGCTTGCTTGCTTGCTTGACTATTGCATGGCGGCCCTGATAACTTCCTCTCGTCCCAAGTTGAAGACGAGCACAGGCCACGAACGACATTCCTCCATTGGCAGCAGCTCCCCAACGTGAGAACGGAGCACTGTCGTAGCTCGATCCTTCTTCATCCGGACTGCCACGGAGTGGAACCAACTGAGTGAGGCCACTGTCGCCACAGGCTCCGTCAGCGTGTTTTTCATCAGCGCTGATCAGATCACCATCTGATCACTAGGGTTTTTTTTTCTTCTTTTTTTCTCTTTTTTTTTTTTGCTAGCTTGCTTATGGAAGTGGAGCCTGGGTCTTCCTGGCTGAACTAGGGTGGAGGTGGGGTGGGGTGGGGGGGTTAATGGTCTTAACCCAGGGTAAGCAGCATAGGTCCTTCTCCTGGTTCCCCCCCCCCCCCCTCTTCTAATACACAGTGGATTGAGGTACGTCATTCTTGCAACACTCAGACCATGTTCAGGGATAATAACTCTTCCTAGTCAAATTTTTCGTCAACAAATGCATTTTCTTATTTCGTATATTTAACGCATCTTGGCAAGGAATAGGGTTAGGGATAGGGTTAGGAACATGTCAGAGTTAATGTTATTAGTTTTTGGAGACATGTGCGCACAATATATGAGTCCCGTGATCGAGCACCGTATCCGTAGCCTGGAGAAATTGAGATTCGGGCTCTGCCTTTCTAATAAGGTATGGCACCCTACTGGTTCCGTAGCGATTTATCGTCAGAAGTGGCTTCAGCGACGTAGGCTAGGCCACGTAATCAGAACCAGAAGAAGCGGAACCAGGTCTGTGTGGCGTGTTCCATTCATGTTCCGCCATTTCCATTATCGGGTAAGGTAATAAACAGGGTGAGGAAAGGTACCCGGGAGAGGGAGAGGAGAACACGGTACGTTTTGAGAGTTGAAGACTCTTCTTCTGCTGTGGCTTGAGAACATTTGGGTTGCAGTTTTTATTTTGTAGTTAGCTTCGGGTGAGCACAGTTCATTTGGTTGAAGTTGCAGTGATAAAGGTCTCTGTATATGTGAACATGTTTCACTCTTTCCTCATAGCAAATCTCTCTCTCTCTCTCTCTCTCTCCTTCTCTCTCTCTCTCTCTCTCTCTCTCTCTCTCTCTCTCTCTCTCTCTCTCTCTCTCTCTCTCTCTCTCTCTCTCTCCCTCCTCTCTCTCTCTCTCTCTCTCTCTCTCTCTCTCTCTCTCTCTCTCTCTCTCTCTCTCTGAGTAAGGAATGCGATATATTTATCGACAGTTTAAGTGAGTAATGTTTACGACATTTTCTGGTATATTGCTTGCTAAATTTTGCATGATTTGTTTTGCCTTTTCTTAATTGACTTTGATTTATGTTCTTTTTATTGTTTGATATCGCCCCTGCCCCACTGTTCCGTTTGACATGGGCAGATGGCCCAGTTCATTAAATCGTTGTTGTTGTTCTCTCACTCTCTCTGTGAAATTAATAACAAACAAAAACAACAAGAACTCTCTCACCCTTCTCTCTCTCTCTCTCTCTCTCTCTCTCTCTCTCTCTCTCTCTCTCTCTCTCTCTCTGAAACTAACAACAAACAAGCAACAACAAGAATAAATGTTTAGGACTTTAAATGTTAATAAGTGTAATGCTGTGCATTACGGAATAGGCTAGATAGAATAACCAGTTTTCAACATCAGAGCATAATAATAATTTTTACTTTAATATTTTTTTTCAAACCAAATGTTCACCACTATCCCAATCTCTCCAACATTCCCTTACATCAAAAAACCTTGAAAAGCATTCCCCTATAATAAGCTGACTCGGTGAAACGACCCAGGAAATTCATCCTAACCGACCATGGCAGAAATCCAATCAGAATGTCAAGAGGAAAGGGGGGAGGCCAATGAAACGTATTGAATCCGTCACGTGACTAGGAGAGTTAAAAAGGAAAGAACGGTAAACGTTAGCAACGGTTTTTGTTTTGGTTGAATGACAGTCTGCACGTATTTCGTACTTTTCTCTTCACCTCTATGTCAGTTTGTTTCCGCTTTAAAAAAACACCACCCAAATTATTAGCGCATAGGCATACTGAGACACCGTGACGCGCCACGGTTACGTCCCTTGGTTTTGTTTCTGGGTTACTGTGACCCACACTCGAATTTCCCCATATTCAAATTGAGGCTGCTCTTTAAACTGATGTGTTACTTTCAATTTGGGGTAATTGATATGGGAGTCAGACTTGGTCAAAACAAGATTTATTTCCAGTTATAAGAGGGAAAACACGTGAATCCCGTGATTTTGACACGTGATCGGGTGGCTCTTTAATAGAGGGTTTGTGCTTCTGCTGCACGTGATTCTCTATTTTTTTATATATAAATCATTTCAATCTATTTTGTTGGTTTCTTGTTTTTCATTTTGTCTATCTCATTGTTTCTTAGTTCTTTTAGGCCATCTTGAACTTTGCACATGTTTGATTTGGGCTTTGGGCTTCTTCACATTTATCACATGTAGACGGATGTAAAACAGACAGAAAGACACACACACACACAGAGAGAGAATGAGAGAGAGAGAGAGAGAGAGAGAGAGAGAGAGGATCGGGAGAGAGAGAGAGAGAGAGAGAGAGAGAAGAGAGAGAGAGAGAGAGAGAGAGGAGAGAGAGAGAGAGAGAGAGAGGCATAGTTTCCCCAGTGCCACACATTCAGGATAAACCCTCCTCGAAATGAAACAGACATGTTCGTGGTCAACTGAGAATTGAAACATGTCCTGTTTGATCGCCTTAGTCCCTACCTTCTTTCAAGACACACACCCACACACACACACACACGCACGCACACACACGCACAAACACACACGCAGCCACACACACACACACACACACACGCACACACACACACACACACACACACACACACACACACACACACACACACTTTGTAAACTCCAGACAGTCGATACCAATTTCTCACCTCTTTCGATCTCAATTATTTCCTCTCACTGTCACTAGCTATAGTCTCTCTCTCTCTCTCTCTCTCTCTCTCTCTCTCTCTCTCTCTCTCTCTCTCTCTCTCTCTCTCTCTCTCTCTCTCTCTCTCTCTCTCTCTCTCTCTCTCTCTCTCTCTCTCTCTCTCTCTCTCTCTCTCTCTCTCTCTCTCTCTCAAGGACAGATTGTAAAAATAGGGATCGCCTAAAATCTTTATCCTAGTTAAATAAAGTTTTTCAGTGTTCAGTGTTCTGTGTTCTCTCTCTCTCTCTCTCACTCTCTCTCTCTCTCTCTCTCTCTCTCTCTCTCTCTCTCTCTCTCCTCTCTCCCTCTCTCTTTCTCTCTCTCTCTCTCTCTCTCTCTCGATCTCTCTCTCTCTCTCTCTCTCTCTCTCTCTCTCTCTCTCTCTCTCTCTCTCTCTCTCTCTCTCTTTCACTCACTCTCATGTTTTCCGGTTATTTACTTATGTTTTGACATGGGATGAGTTGCCCCTCCATTTGTATAATGTCGTGACCCAGACACCATTCTCAAACCCTCTCACATATTCAGTACCCCTGTTCCTATTAATCTTTGAGTTTGAACCTCCCGTATGAACGAAAAACAGTATGCTGTGCTTCACTTGGCTTATTGTGTGACCGAGACATGATTCATTGGTGTCATCAATCTTCACTGTTGATTCTGGAAGTACGTGGTAAGAATGTCAATCCAAGTCAAAATGCTCTTATTTGAGTGTTAGAGTGGGTTGGTAGTACGTTCTGTTAACACGTAATGACGCAAGTGAGATAAGTATGTCTACATGGTGTTTTGCTTACAGTAGAGTGAGATAGTTATGTCAACATGGTGTTTTGCTTACAGTAGAGTGAGATAGTTATGTCAACATGGTGTTTTGTTTACAGTAGAGTGAGATAGTTATGTCAACATGGTGTTTTGTTTATAGTAAAGAGAGATAGTTATGTCAACATGGTGTTTTGTTTACAGTAGAGTGAGATAGTTATGTCAACATGGTGTTTTGTTTATAGTAAAGTGAGATAGTTATGTCAACATGGTGTGTTGTTTACAGTAGAGTGAGATAGTTATGTCAACATGGTGTTTTGTTTACAGTAGAGTGAGATAGTTATGTCAACATGGTGTTTTGTTTATAGTAAAGTGAGATAGTTATGTCAACATGGTGTTTTGTTAATAATAAAATGAGATAGTTATGTCAACATGGTGTTTTGTTTACAGTAGAGTGAGATAGTTATGTCAACATGGTGTTTTGTTTATAATAAAGTGAGATAGTTATGTCAACATGGTGTTTTGTTTATAATAGAGTGAGATAGTTATGTCAACATGGTGTGTTGTTTACAGTAAAGAGAGATAGTTATGTCAACATGGTGTTTTGTTTATAATAAAGTGAGATAGTTATGTCAACATGGTGTTTTGTTAATAATAAAATGAGATAGTTATGTCAACATGGTGTTTTGTTTACAGTAGAGTGAGATAGTTATGTCAACATGGTGTTTTGTTTATAATAAAGTGAGATAGTTATGTCAACATGGTGTTTTGTTTATAGTAAAGTGAGATAGTTATGTCAACATGGTGTGTTGTTTACAGTAGAGTGAGATAGTTATGTCAACATGGTGTTTTGTTTATAGTAAAGAGAGATAGTTATGTCAACATGGTGTTTTGTTTATAGTAAAGAGAGATGGTTATATCAACATGGTGTTTTGTTTATAGTAAAGTGAGATAGTTATATCAACATGGTGTTTTGTTTATAGTAAAGTGAGATAGTTATGTCAACATGGTGTTTTGTTTATAGTAAAGAGAGATAGTTATGTCAACATGGTGTTTTGTTTATAGTAAAAGAGACAGTTATATCAACATGGTGTTTTGTTTATAGTAAAGTGAGATAGTTATGGGGGAAAAAACACCCAAAACACGTATGGACACGTTGGTTGAAAACAAAAATTAATGGGATGAGGATGAGGGATGATGTTAAGATGAGAATGAGTGTGGCAAGAGGACGGAGACACACACGACTATAAAGACGTCAACATGGAAGAAATGTCCACATCCAGCTCCAGAGTTTCCACGCCAGCAGACGTACGTCATAGAAGAGAATGACCGTTACAATCGTCAAGGGATCTTTGTAACTGTCAAAACCGTAACCATTGCGTAGAAGTCTCTAGCTGAAATTTTGGGGGATAAATACTGACGAGATAAAGAACACTAGGCATTTCATGAATCACATGAATACCTGGACTTTCAGAACCGTTATGACAGTTGGGTGGCCCATCAGCTTACTGAAGGTCGGAGGTAGGGTAGGGTTGAATGATGCGCCCAAACGCTACAACAGTTTTAGTGGATGGGTGTAAGCTGGCATGATGGGACTTCGTGACTGATAACGAATTATCTGTACATCAGTTTGATCAAGAAACTAAGCAACAAAAATCACCGTTTGGATGTTTTAAGATGAGACCCCTTCAGTAATTGTTTGGGCAGGAAAGAGATGACTGAAAACACCAACCAAAGGAATAGTCCCTATGTTTCTTCTCTAATGATTGTCGTAATTATGGGCGCAGTTCCCCTCTCTGGAGAAGAGCCATCACTGCTGATCAAAACATAAACACAATTTACCCAAAGGTGTTTTGGAAATGTTATCCCTACACTGGTAGCTGAGGTCACCTACTAATTTGGACATTGAGCAAAAACGCAAAGTTCAGTTGGTCTCCCTGCCATTTCTTTCTCTGATTTAACCCCTTGAGACTGTATCTTTTGCAAAGCTGGAGGGGACTCAAATCCAGATAGGATTCACCAAGGGCTCTATTTCAACATACCTCAGTCGACCGGGTCCTGCGCCACAACCGTTTGCGTTGAAAGGATGAACAAGTGTTTAGGAAGAATACCTCGAAAATGAAGACTGGCCAGAAGAAGAAGAAGGATCTTCTCAGTTCTCTACATCCCGAAACTTATCGAGAGCCCCTCGTATCAACTGTACCGCACTACTACAACGGTCCCTAATCACCTAGCTAAGTGCAGGGGAGAGGAAGAGGAGCGGACCCTGGAACTTCTGGCACAGAGATCTAGAATCACTCATCCAAGAGAGAAAGAGAAAGCAGTCAAGAGGGTGGTAGGTACGCGGCCTTTAGAAGTAGACATAGGCCGTGTACACATACACGCGGATATTCCGCGCGGAAACCCATGCGCAATCAGTAAAAAGGTAAAATAAAGAAGAAAACAATAAGCGGACGTGTCCGTATTTCCCCTAATCTGTATACTTTTTTTTCCTTCTTTCTTTTTACTTATTGATTATTTCCGCACGGAAAATCCGGATGTACTGTGTACCAGGCCTTAAGGGGCCGCTACACTGCATACCATGCGATCCGACTGTGACGATGTCTGTGAGTCATGATTCACGTGAAATACTTCCGTCTAAAAAACACCAATTCTACTGTTCTCGTTGGCAATACTCATGCAGACTCCAATACACGAATGACATCAAATGGCTGATACAAAAATACAGAATTCGATGGCTTACAGTCAACACGGACTATCTCTAGAGAGTCCATTGACTTATTGATGTTATAGCAACAACAACAAAAACGTATTAAAAAATACTGCAAATAATATGAAATGGGGATTATGCTTTTTTTTAAATATATTTCTGTAGTCTTTTTTTTATACAAGTTATCAAAATATCTGATATTATTTTAATCAAAGTGGCCGATATACTACATGCAATGCGATCTAAATGTGATCCGACTGTGACGACATCACGTGAAATGCTTCCGTATGAATATAACTCTACTGGTTTTGCTCTCTATGCTCAAGTAGACAACGATTCAAATAAAATGTGTGATACAAGAATACAGATATTTCATCAACTATAGTGAACAGAACGAGTAGGATTTCATCAGATTCATTCAGACTGTAGAATTTCGCGAGAACTATGCCCCACAGATGTGACAGTCGGATCGCAGTGTAGCAGCAGCTTTAACCCTTTCACCGCCAAAGTCGCATTTTAGCACCACAGTGATTTAACACCTATGTCACTAAAAGGCATCAAATTGGGGTCTATTATCCAAAAACCCTATTGTCTTAGTTTTGGGGAAGTAAGGATAGACCTTATTTTATATTCGTCACAGAACAATCCACAATACTGCAGATGGATTTTGTTCTCTACCCAGGTAGATGGCATTTTTGGCTAAAATATGGCTGGCGGTGAAAGGGTTAAAGGTGGAGAAAAAACAAACACCACGTAAAATGTCACCGAAAGCTCAAAGACATCAAGGAAGCAGAAGGTTGTTAAAGACCCAGTGACGCGTCACGATTAAGTCCCTTGGTTTTCTTCTGGGTAGCTGTGACCCACATCCAAATTTCCCCAACTCGAAATTGAGGCTGCTCTTTAATTTAACCCTTTCAACGCCAACCATTTTTCAGCCAAAACTTTACATTAAACTTACCTGGGTAGAGACAAGATTTCATCTGCAATATTTGGGATTCGTTTGTGACATGCATAAAACAGGGCCTATTCTTACCTCCCAGAATGAAGAACATAATTATGGTCACTGGATACCAGACCCTCATTTGATGCCTTTCAGCGACATGGGTGTTCAATCATTGTGGTGCCAAGAGGCGACAGTGGCCATGAAAGTGTTTTAAACTGATGTGTCGGTTTGAATTTGGGGCCATTTATATGGGAGTCAGACTTGGTCAAAACAAGATTTATTTCCAGTTATAAGAGGGAAAACACGTGAAACCCGTGATTTTGACACGTGAGCTGGTGGATCTTTAACTGAAGCAAGTGCTCTATAAAGAAGTAGCTTCAAAACGCTGACAGATAATGTGGACAGATGACCCTTAGGAACAACCATTGATGTCCCTTCTCTGCCTTTCCGGGTCTATCCGTCTGGAAGCAAAGCAGAGAAGGGCAAACCAAACAGGAAATGGGAGGTTACCGAGAAATCAACGCCATTTTGGAGCCACAGGCATCAAGAAAGGAGAGAGGTCAGCTGTATAGTACTGACAGAAGGTCAAGGGCGTTATAAAGGGCAACCCTACGTAGGTAGGTACAAAGAGGGGTCATTCGATGAGAGTGAGAGAGAGAGAGAGAGAGGACAATGAACAATGAACAATAGTTTTAATTTATATAGGCCACCGGCCCTTAGAAAGGCCAAAGTCATATAACATAAGCATATCAAAATATCGGTCACCTTTGAGAGAGAGAGAGAGAGAGAGAGAGAGAGAGAGAGAGAGAGAGAGAGAGAGAGAGAGAGAGAGAGAACACTGAACACTGAACGATTTTAATGAATAGGCCATTGGCCCATGTCACGAGGGATGGTTACAAAAGAAAGTGGGCTAATTATCATTGATTTCAAAGAACATGCACATCCATAATGATAATATACAAACAATTAATCAAACATTCTCGCGCATTCGATACATATGGATACAGGATTCACTCAAGCATATTCAAATAACGTACCTTGAATGCCTTATCTAAATACACAGCTGAACGTAAAACCACAGAGAGAGAGAGAGGAGAGAGATGGAGAGAGAGAGAGAGAGAGAGAGACAGAGAGAGAGAGAGAGAGAGAAGAGAGAGAGAGAGAGAGAGAG